>WBZZ01001826.1:0-20507 GCA_019918135.1 Paulinella micropora
AAAGCATGTGTGATAGAAATTTCTTTGAATAAGGGTGGGGTTTGAACCCCTTGGTTTTGAAAAAAACCAATGTATGTTGATAATGTTGATTTTTAAATCAACATATTTTAGATCAACATTTTACACTAAAGTCTTTTTATTCCGAGTTGCTATCCGCACTCTCGGTTCTGTAGACTCTGTGGCATGTTTCTGTTATGTTCTCGTTTAATTGCTAACATTAATACTATCATTTACGTATTCGTTAATACCATCACTGGAGTATTTATTAAACGAAGAATTAAACGATAAATGTTCTTTTTCAATACCAACGAGAATTTTATTCATAACAATAGCGGAAAGTTGGCCACGATTGTCATTTTTCCACTTATAGAAATTATCACGTTCTTTGTTTATTTTTTTTTCCAATTTCTTTTTTCTCAAGCGAACAATTCGGTCTTCCTCTACTTCATTATTTTCAATAATTAATCGTCGCATCATCTCATTTATAGCCTCTAGTTTTTACTACGTCAGGCTGTTTCTTTTCAACGAGACGCGCAATTTCTTTATCTGCTTTAGAAATTCGTTCTTCGCATACTATTTTATCTTTTTTAAGTCTGTCTATTCCTGTTTGTCGTATTTCAAATTCCTCAACCCATTCATTTTTAGTTTTATTTTCTCGTGGGATTAGAGACATGGTTTCCATGAAAACCTGTCCAGACAGAATTCTGATTTTTTGTCTGAAGCCTACAGACAGCCAGACAGCCAGACAGCGCGCTGTCTGGGTGTTGCTGGTGGTTTTCCCGAAAATAGAATTTTCTAGAATATCTCAAATGTATTTGAGATTGGCGGCAATACTTCAAATACTATTTTTCCTGTGTCACTGATAGGTTCTGTGGTAGAAAAGACTAATGGGTTCGGCGTAGTAATTGAGATTTTAGGTTGCGGGTTCAATTCCGAAGGATGTTTTTTCTACCATAGTGCGAACCTTTTATTTTTTTTCCTATAAATCCAATATTACTTTTGCCTTCCTCTCTCTTTTACTCGTTCTAATATTCTCTGGTTGAATGTCTTCTCTTTTTAATAATTCCTTCGTCTTTTTTTCTTTAATAACTTCTTTGGTCTGCTCTTTCATATCTTTTTCTTCATCAACGGGTTTATCAAAATCAGTTTTCAATAAATCACGTGGGCTTACCAACTCATCGTTATTTAGTATGATTTTAAACCCTTTCCTACCTTTGACTTTATAAATAATTTTAGAGAATGTCTTACCGCCTTTTGAAAAAACATTCCTCTTGTTTTCCTTACGGACACTATCGCCGACATTGAATTCATCTATTAAATTATCACGTGTTATTTTCTGTTTATTTTTATCTCTTCTAGCAAAGACATCCACAGGTTTGGCTTGAATTCCTCTATGAACTTTATGATTGTACGCATTTACTAAGTCTTGAATATAACTTACCCAGTCAAAATTTCTATTAGTTTCAAATAATAAATCCAACCACCTTCTAATACTTCTTATCACTCTATCAACAACCGCAAGCGCTCTATGGTCGCCAACTTCAACGACATCGTGTTTAATTCCATTTTCAATAAAATAATCACGAGTAGCACCTTTATATTCTCCTCCGCTGTCGGTAGTAATTGACTTCGGTTTATAAGGTATAGACTTTAAAGCATAATATACTTCTTTCGCTGTTTTATTTTTTAATGGTATGATTATTAAAAATCTTGAATGACAATCAATCCAAACAAGCATCCAAGCATAACCCTTATTGCCTTTCTTATCTTTTATCTTACTCATATCCGCTAAGTCTAAGAAAACTTGGTCTAATGGTTTATCAACCCATATCGTGTTCCATATTTTTGGGTTCTTTTTCTGGTGGTGAATTTCAAGGGCTTCTTCTTCTTTTGTCTTTTTTTGTTTCTCCCGTTGGTGTGTCCTCAAGTTGGCTATCCGCATTCTGTGTATTAATAATTGTATGTTTATAGTCCATATTATATACAATGAGATTTTTAAAGTCCAACATTAAGAATAAAAAATATAAAGTCATTAGTCCAAAAGGTAAGGTTATCAATTTTGGCGATACTAGATATGAACATTATAAAGACCGCATAGGACTATATTCACATTTAGACCATTTAGATAAAGTAAGAAGAAAAAATTATAGAAAAAGAGCAAAGGCTATAAAAAATTCAAAAGGTGAATTAACTTATAATAATCCAGAGTATAGTAATTATTACTCATATCATTTCCTTTGGTGAATTTAAAATTTTAAAAACACTCTATCTATTTCATCACTTTTTTCTTTCTTAGCACCTGAAGATTGATTATATACCTTTACACTTACACTACTTGATTTTTTACCCTTACCTTTCTTTGGTTTTGGTGTTTCTTCTTCACTACTCTCGCTTTCACTTTCTTCACTTTCATCAGGCTGGGGCTCGGGTTTCTTTTTCTTCGCTCTCTTAGTCTCCGCCTTCGCTCTTTTGATTTTCATTTTCGCCATCTTTTCTGCAATTATATCAGTGAAATCAACCTCATCCTCACTCTCACTCTTCTCCTCACTATCATCATTATCTCGTTCAGTAATAATATCCTTAGCCAAGTTCTTTTCTTCAATTTGTTTTATTCGTTCCTCCATATCTTCGTCTTCTTGCTTTACAGCATTTCGGTATTGTGCTAATACATTTTTAGCATGCTCCATCTTTCGTTGTTTCGCTTTCGCTTTTATTCCTTCCACAGCACTACCCCAGTTCTTACGACTTGCTTCAGCGGACGGCATTTTTAGAATTGCGCTTCTATCTTGTTATTCACAAGATTTTTCGCTTATTCTAAAAATTAATCTCAAATATATTTGAGATACTATACTAAGATTAATATATTTTTAGTATTTACAAATTAAATATTTATTAGATATTTATCAACTTCACTCTCATTCGCTTTGCTCATTTACGTTTGTTGATAAACATCGTTTCCTATTAATTTTTTCTTAAAATTTTTTCCGATGTTTTAGAATAAGCGATAGTGCGACAGCACGAAGCGCAATTCTAAAATATCTATATAATATGTCGCAATATAAATCCTTACTAGGTTTATCAGAAATCGCAGTTGATAGTCTAGATATTAAAAACTTAGACCTTACCAACACAAACATAGTGTGCTTATACACAGATAGGGTGCCAGAAGATGCTGACCCCGTAAATCTTTATTACACCGACGGACGATTTGATGCGAGGTTGGCTTTAAAATCAACGACAGACTTAAAAGAAGGCACTAATCTATACTATACTGATGGTAGGTTTGATGCGCGACTAACTACTAAATCAACCACTAACCTAGCCGAAGGCACCAATTTATATTATACTAATGCTAGGTTTGACACTCAATTAGCAACAAAGAGCACAACCAACTTAACCGAAGGAACTAACTTATACTACACCACAGCAAGGGCTAATATAGATTTTGACACAAGGATAGCAACTAAATCAATAGATGCTTTAAGTGATGTAATCATAACAGGCACCCCCGCCGATAACCAACTACTCATTTATAGCACGGGGCAATGGAGAAATGTTGCTTCACCTTTTCTAAGATTGGATGGTCTCGCTATGATGTTTGGAGATTTAAATATGGGGGGTTTTAATGTAGCAAATGTCGGTAATGTTGATGGTGTTGATGTTTCGGCTCTTGACACCGCAGTCGTTAAACTAACAGGCGACCAAACAATAACTGGGAATAAAACATTTACTACTTATGTGGGGGTAAAAGACTCAAATCCATTAAACACAGGACAATTATTCTTCAATTACAACAATAATATGGGCTCTATCTATTCGTCGGAGGCAGGTGGAGCAACGGGCTATCCATTATCTTTTGTAGGCTCGTCCATACTTTTTGCTCCAACAACAGGGGGCGGAATGACATTGACAAATAATGTTTTAAATTTTAACAGCACAACAGCAATCAGCGGATTGCCCGCACCATTCTATGACGGCGATGCTTCAACAAAAGCATATACCGACACGAAACTAGCAAAGGACGGAACAACGGCTATGACGGGCAGTTTAAATATGGGAGGATTTAACATAACAAATGTGGGTAATGTTGACGGTATTGATGTATCCACCCTTGATACCGCAGTCGTTAAACTAACAGGAGACCAAACCATAGCAGGAACCAAAACATTCAGCAATGTGGTAAATGCGAGTGCGGGCATTGATATGAAAAGTCAAAGTATAACAAATGTTAATCTTGTTGATGGTGTGGATGTTTCTGCCCTTGATACTTCGGTTGTCAAACTAACAGGAGACCAAACCATAGCAGGGAATAAAAAATTTACTTCAACAATAGAAGTGCGGGGTGCTACTGCTCCAACCGCTTTTGATGGTATCGGTATTGCCTTTGATACGGCGACAAATATAGGAGAGATTGTGGCACAAAAAATAGCAACCGCGGCCTATTATCCGATACAAATAACGGGTTCGTATGTTGATTTATATGCGGGTGATAATGTAATCGCGACAGCAACGGGCACGACACTATCTTTAAACAATAGAAAAATTACAAACTTAGCCACACCAACAGCAACAACGGACGGGGCGAATAAAACGTATGTGGATACATTACACGGCCAAAATGTGAAACTAACAGGAAACCAAACCATAGCAGGAATTAAGACATATAGCAGTGGTCTTGAAATAACAGGAAATTCAATAAATGCTACAACAAAGGGCACATTCGTGGTTTTTAACTCCACAGCCAATATCGGGTCAATTGCTAGTTTGGATATGAAAACTGCAACATATTACAACTTTGAAATTTCTGCGAAAAAAATAAGTTTTATTATTGACGGGACGATTGTCTGTTGGGTAAATGCTTCGGGGTTAGATTGTAATAGTAGCAAAATAGCAAACCTTGGAACTCCGACATTATCAACAGACGGAGCGACAAAAGGATATGCGGACACATTGGACGGGCAAAATGTAAAACTAACAACAGACCAAACCATAACAGGAAGTAAAACATTCAACGGGGCGAGCACCGTGATAAAATATCTAACTTTAACAAACAATGCTGATTTTAATAATCAAACTATCACTAATGGCGGAAATATAACATATAATGGGGCGAGGATATTAAATCAGAACGGAGGTGATATATTCTTTTCACAGACATCAGGTGATTATCAGTATTTCTTATTTACTCTAAATACTGCTTCAAGTGGAACCACGAACCAACGAGGTTATGTATTTACGAATGTAGCATCTGATGTAAAAGGGGCGGGACTTTATATTTCAAAACTTTTGGATAATAAAAGTGCTTCGTCAGACATTGTCCGTTTTAACAATGCTGGTGGTATGCGGTTTTATGGAGCCTTAGATATGAACTCAAACAATATAACAAATGGAGGAACAATAACGGGAACTACATTAACGGCAACTGCTGGTATGACTACAACAACTTTAACGGCGAGCGGATTAATCACGGCAAATGCGGGTATATCAACAACGACACTAACCGCAAGCGGATTATTAACAGCGACAGGGGGCTCTAGCATAGTCATACAAGGAAATACTAATGGAGGTAATACAAGAGGAATATTTTTGTGGGACACTGGCAATACAAATTATGGTATTTATATGGCTTCAAATGGAGGAGGTGCAAATACCAGAAGTCTAGCGGGAGGGTCTGCGGTTGCAGGCAATGATTTCACTTCTTTTGCTGTTAGATTTAGGGTAAGTAATGCTTCAACCGACGGATTTATATGGGAGAACTCGTCCGAACAATTGTTAATGTCATTAAACGGGGCAAACGGGACTTTATGGACAAAAGGGTTAATAACGGCTAGTGCGGGTATATCAACAACCACATTAACGACGAGTGATAAAATAACAACAGCATCAGGCAAACCGATAATCATAGGCAACTCAACGAAAGGAGTGGGAGCGACAGGTGGTTTAGAAATATACGGAACGGCGAGTAATGTCGCAGGAGCACACATACAGGCAATAACTTCAGCAGACATCTATCCAGTTTTTCAACAACTAAACTGGTCGCACGACAATGTCAATTTAAGTTTTGATGCTTATTTTGATGGCACGAACTGGAAATCAAGCCACAGCGGTTCAAACTTTCTAATTCAAAAAGGTGGAAAACTCGCTTTTTATTATAATTCAGGAACAGCGGTTGGAAACAATATATCCTACACTGAGGCGATTAATATTAATACATCGGGAGAGTTAGTTTTACCAACAACTTCTAGCGGTAATTTATTAATACGAAAAAGACCCACTTATACTAACGACCCGCTACTACATTTTAAATCAGGAGGATATACGAATTATGGAGTGCTTACATCTTCAACTGGTTTGCTCCATGCTTGGACTACTACAAATACCAACAGCGAGCCGTCAGGTAGTTATAATTATATCCCGCTAAACGGTGCTTGGACAAACTCCTCGGACAGGAGGCTAAAATCGGATATTAAAACATTAGACTGCGGAGATTGTTGTGATAAACTAATGAAAATAAATTGTTGTTCATATTATTGGAAATCAGATGAGAAGAAAGAAAAAAAAGGCCACGGGTTTATTGCGGACGAAGTAAAAAAGATTTATCCAGAATTTGTATCTGAAAGTGGAATGAAAGCAGAGGATGGAGACGGCTACCTTGAAGGCATAACATATACAAGTTTTATACCGATATTGGTAAGCGGATTTCAACATATGGCGGATAAGGTAGTTAATTTAGAAAAAGAAAATAAAACTTTACTCAATATATTACAAGATTTAACCAATCAACTAGCAGAAATACGAGCCGTTGTATATCCAACCAATGGCTAATAATACAACCAGACTTCACAGACCCCCGCCTATTATGGATATGGATGGAGAACTAACTCCAGAATTGAAATCCCGTGTTCTTGAAGTAGAACTAAAGACTGAAGAGAAAAAAATTGAAAACGAGATAGAAAATGAATGGAATTGTTGTATGACTAATAAAAAGACTGATAGCAGATTGATTAAATATCTCTTTCAAATGACTATAATCATTGGAATAATGATCTTATGTTTAGTGAAATTAAGCGAAAAAAACCTCCCCTGCGAAACTGCGAATGTCTATGTCGGAATACTCACACTTTTGGTTGGTATAGTGCTTCCTAGCCCGAATGCTTCAAAGAAATGAACATTCATATATATGTGTCATATACCAAGACGAACTATCGCCAGCACACATTAAAGGCAGGGCTTCATCAAAACTAATACACCAATCTGACATGGGCTTATACACACATTTAAATTTTGTATCTATACCTTTTTGAATACAATAAACACAACTTATATTCTTTTTTTCGCTTATCCTTGAGTAAAAGTCGCAGGCAGTCCGCGAAAATATTTTGATTATTAAAAAGTTTATGAGTAGTAATATAACCATGACTGACTATAAATACCAAAAGATTATTTTTCTGAGCAATGATTTTGCGGGAGGAAGCAAAACATTTAATAAGAATATCCAAATGTCATTCACACCCACCAAAATGAATGTTAAGTTTATCCACTATATGAACGACCAGACAGAGACGAAAACCAGAATTCTTTACATGGATAGAATTGGAATTATTGGAACATTCGCGGACAGCACCACAGCAAATATTTCAAATCTCGGTTATAATTTGGGTGTTGTAGGATGGACTGACAGCCAATATACATTTAAAATCCTTGAAACTGACAGCGGAAATATTGACACAGGAAATTTAGCGGGGCGAATTGTTGTGTGTTTGGAATTCGTTGCATAGCAACAATGTATGAATTTAGAAATTCATAACTATTTCTTGCTTAATAATATATATACGATGCTTAAAATAAACAATGTCAAGGTGAAGCCAGTAAAACAAGAGGGTGATGGAAACAAAAAGGCCAAGGGTTATAAATTATTCAATGAGCCTTATGCCAATATATTTCTTCTCGCTCGTAAGAAGAGCGGGAAAACAACAGCACTCTTTGAAATACTGAAACGGACAACAGACAGAAAAACCCGTATTGTTATTATCGCTTCAACAATCCACAAGGACTACATTTATAAAGCAATGGTAAAGCACTTTAAAAACAGGGGAAACCCGATGGCGATATATACTTTTCTTAAATCGGATGGTGTGAATATTATTGATTACGAGTTGGACAAACTGAACAGGCATGATGAAGAGCACGAAGGAGAAGTAAAACAGGATGATAAAGAACCGATGGAGAAACCACAATTTCTTTATTTCGGAAAAGAAAAGAAACAGATAAAGGAGGCACCGAAAGAAAGACCGAGCAAGTATATTTCGCCAGAGGTTGTTTTTGTTTTGGACGATTTAGGAAGTGGATTAAGAGACAAGTCCGTAAGCGATTTGTTAAAAAAGAACAGACACTATAAATCAAAGGTTATTATGTCTAGTCAGTATTTGAACGACCTACGGCCAGAAGCCATAAAGCAGTTAGATTATTTATTAATCTTTCCAGCCCAATCTCAGGACAAAATGGAACTCGTGTATAAACACTTAGACTTATCTTTTGATTTTGATTACTTTCTTCAAAAGTATCACGAGGCGACGAAAGAGAGATTTAATTTTCTTTATGTTTCAAGTGTTGATGATGAGTTAAGAAAAAACTTTGCTTACAGATTAAAATAATATTTTTAGAATTAATAAATATTTTTTCATAGTATAATGGTAGTTAAAACAACTCGTGTTGAAGTCATTCCAACAATCGGCAAACGAACTATTAACTCAAGCACAATGGCTGGAGGTAAGAAAGTATCTCGTCGCAAGAAGAAGCAAGGAGGCAAGGGGCAGGCTGGCGGTAAAATTAACTGGGCAAAGGTTGGGAAAACGGCTTTGGCTGTTAATAAATTCCTTCGTGATAACAAAGTAATTTCTAGAACTGCGGGAGCCTTAAGCAGTATTGGAGTTCCTTATGCTGGGTCTGTCCAAGCCACCGCTTCAAAACTCTGATATGGCAAGAGAAAGCAGAGAGGATGCGGCGCCCTTAAATTTTAAAGATATTTGAAAATTATCTCCAACACGTTGGAGATTCACTCCAATCTCAAACTTGTTTGAGATACACCGCTCCCGTGTGTTTTTCAAACATCGAAAACAGATTTATTTTTTCAATAAAGAAAAATAGATGTTTTAGAATAAGCGATAATGCGAAGCATGAAGCGCAATTCTAAAATATCAAAGAAACAGAAATTAAGACCCCCGCGGGTTTATAGAAACAAAAGCGGGAAGCCGTATATTATCCAGAAGGGTAAAAAATATTATCTTAATTTTGGTAAAAAAACAAATGATATGAGCACACTTCAAATTGTTAAACTTTTTATGAAATACTTAAGCCCCCAATCTCGGACACGTCCGAGATTACCGACACGTCGGAGATTTACACCTAAGCGAAAAGAAGACTTAAGGAAAGTCCAAAGCTTATCTGAAATTGAACAAAATACTAGAACCGCCATTAATGACCACTTAGACAAACTCAGAAAGGAGAAATACGAAAAGATTGATGAGATAGACCAAAAAGAGGAAAAAGCACGAGTTGATGCTGAAGAAGAAAAGAAGAGGCTAGAAAGAAAAATCCAAGCCGATGCTAAGGAACTAAAAGAAACAATGGATAGGGAACATAAAAGACAACTGGCGGAGATTAAGGAAAGACAGGAAGAAAAGGATAGGGAACAGAAGAAGGAACAACGACTTATTCAGGAACTAGAGGCAGAACGACGACATAGACAGGGTTTATTGATGGCTCCACTAGCCCCGCCTATGATAAAACCGCCACCGCCACCACCAAAAGGACGACCGCCAAGGAGAACGAAGGGAGTTATTGTAAAGGATGCGGAAGAAGAGGAGAAACATAAACAAACAAAACGGGAAAAAATAATTGATGGTATGTTTGCTGAGACTATTAGAAAGAAACGACGAACTGCACATCCTTCTAATGAAAAGATTATCCAAAAACTAAGATTTATTGGACATGTTATCCCTGATATTAAACCATCAAGAGGAGGAAAAATAAACTATTCTGAAATGTTAAAACAATGGCTATACAAAAGTCCAATTATAACTGACCAAGTGTTGAATTCACAACAAGCATGGGTTGAATTTGATTTATGGAGAGAAGGTGCGGTAGCAAAAAAGAAAGAAGAAGTAGACAATCTCCAACGTGTTGGAGATAACAAGGAGAACAAAGAAGAACAAGACAATAAAGAAGAACAAGACAATAAAGAAGAACAGGACAATAAAGAAGAACAAGCCATTATACAAGAGCCTGAAGATGCGCAAGCAAATATGACTGAAGCAGAAACCGAACCAGAATCAGATGCGGTAGGAATTGGATTATCTCCAACTATCGGAAAAGGTTTAATGACGAGTGAAATCAACGACATAATGAAAAAACATGACTGGTATTTAGGAACGATTGCGAGTGATGAAATATACAAATTAAATCCCGAAAAAAGAATGCAATACGGATTTATTATGAATACTGACCCGAGCAATAAAAAAGGACAACACTGGATGGCTATATGGGTAAGTCTAAATAAAGATAGAAGTGTTGAAGTGTATGACCCTTTGGCTGAATATCAACCGACTGAAGACTTTCAACAACAAATGAAACGGCTAATTGACCGAAGTAATCCTGATAGTTATTTGTTAATGAAAGTTAATCAAGTAAAACAACAATCTGATACGAGCGACACATGTGGATGGCACTCAATGCGGTTTCTTTTAGAGCGAGCAAAAGGAGTGCGATTTAAATTTGCTAGTGGCTACACAGACTTAAAAGAAGACGAAGCGGAAAAATTGAAAGCACAGAATGGTTATGGCGAGGGATTTAATACATTCATCTAAAAGATAGTTATCAACTACACTTTCATTCGCTTCGCTCATTCTCGTTTGTTGATAACCATCGAAAACAGATTAATTTTTTTCAAAATAAAAAACGATAGTTTAGAATAAGAGAGAGTGCGACAGCACGAATCGCAATTCTAAACTATCTATACAATGGACTATAAGGGAGGTCGTGCGACTGGTATCTATTACATAAATAGCAAAAATAGAATAACGGGGACAGACAGCGACTTTACGCACGAAGTCAATATGAAGGGTCTAGACAATCCCACACATTGTAAAATTCTTCATATTTATGTGCCGAAGTCGTATTACTCCGTGGCTTCACCATATAATACTTTTACATTATCCGAAGACGGATATGAGGCTTTAATTACGATACCTGATGGAAACTACACAATGAACAATCTAAAAAATAAACTATCTGAGGTGTTATCCGCAGATAGCCCAAATAATTATACTTATGTTGTATCCAGTAATAATACAAACATAGAACCAGAGGACGGCAAATTAACATTCAGTGTGTCAGAGAATAAAGGTATTCAACCGCGGTTTATATTTGATGCTGATACACGTATTCACGAGGTAATGGGTTTTGATAGAAACTCAACATATTTCTTTGCTAATGATTTTATTAAATCGCCAAATGTAATTATTCTAACCGGCGAAAAAACTCTGTATCTTCAATCGGATTTGGTGAATGAAGGTGATAATCATGTGCTACAAGAAATATACACAGCAAACGAAATTCCTTTCGGCTCTGTCATTTATGATGGAAGCGGGTCTGAGTATGGTAAAACATTGTCCGCTAGTTCAAACAATGTATTCAGGTTTTACTTGACGGACGAAAATGACCAAGCAATTAATCTTAATGGTTTGGGTATTGTTATGACATTATTGGTTTATCGTGAAACTAATTATTTTAGTTTATTTAATTCATTCTTCAATCTATTGAAAGCGAGGTAAAGATATTTTAATTTTGATTTAATTATTTTTTTTCTGTAGATATATTCTCGTAATCTCAAACTTGTTTGAGATAGTTAGTTAATCTACGCTAACACTGAAAAAAAAAAGAAAAAATGCCCGTCCAATATGGAGGAGAACTAGTCCATCAGACTAAGGAACTGCTCACTGGTAAGTATGAATTGAACAAACTTACCACTCGTGAAGGCTCACAACCCGTCGCACTTACTACTGCTGGTGGTCTGGAAAACACCTTTGAAATTCCTACTAGACATTTGAACCTTGCGAGGAGTGTGTTGCGATTTACATACACTCCGTCTGGTGGAGGTGCTGGCGGTCGCTACAATCGTATATATATGGATTGTCTGTCTATGATTAAAACTATTGAATTGCGAAGCCGAAGCGGGCAGTATCTGTGTAATCTTCAACATGTGGGGAACTACACTAAGGTGATATGGAAACCAGAAATGAAGAATGAAAAATTTATGGCACTTGAAAATCATGGTGCTGGTGTGGCTAGCGGTGCTATGCTTCAAAAGTGTAATGCAGGAAAAGTTGAAATTGGAACTAGAGCAGAGAGAAAGACAATTACTGATGCGGCAGATATTGCAGGTCTTAAGGGTGCAGTTCAAGGATATTACAAAGTGCCTCTTGTTAATGCCCGTCGCCACGATGATACCGCTCTCGCTGATAGCACTGCTGGAAATTATAGCCTTGTTAATGTTCCTTTTGAGGAGGCTAAGTATTTTGAAGGCGGTGGTGATAATACTGCTACCCCTGTTATTAATGTTAAGTTTCCTTTGGGTATGCTGTTTGGCACTATTTTTGAACTGGATAAGACTATCGGATTTAATGAAATTTTGGATTTGCGTATTGTGTGGGCTGAAACCAACCTCTCTTCATTCTATGGTGCTGATGCGAGTGCTATCTCTGCTGGTGCTACCGCTACTACCGCTGGGGCTATTGTCTCTAACCTAAATCTATTCCTTGCTGTTGAGACTGACCCGAATGTCATCCTCGGCGTCCAACAAAAGATTGCGGGTGAAGGTTTTCCGTTTAAGATTGAGTATCCTATCGCTTGGAAGCAAAGTCTTCAAACAACTCAGCAAAATTTTGTTATCAAAATGAACCGCTCGCAGGGTGAGAGAATTCGTCGTATCTATACATCTGTCTTTAACAGCACTGAGAGTGCCAATACTTCTTTTGATAATGATAATAGAGCAGATGGTAAAGTTATTACTTATTACACAACACTTGATGGAACTCGTCTCCAACAATTTGACGTTGACACATCTGAGAATGAAGACTATATGATTTTGAAGGATAAGTTGAAGGGGAGTGCTATCCTAAACAGCGATGTCTATCATTACAACTGGTTCCACGTAGATACTTGGGATAACAACCGCCCGCTATGCGATAAGGATACTGACTGCTATGAGGTGAGTGGTCTAAGCCTTGACACCGAGAGACGATATGAATTTTCGGCGACTACTCCAAATGCTATCCAAAACCATTACACTTTTGCTATTCTTCAACGAAGTGTGCTTGTGAAGGGAATTGAAATTCTAATGTCGTAGATATTTGAAAATCCACACTCTCATTTCGCTACGCTCATTCTCGTGTATCTTTGTTTTTGACTACTTCAAAAACAAAAACATTTTACAAACATCGATGATTAATAAAATATTTTTTTTAATGTTAATAATATAAGCATTTCGAGAATAAACGAAAGTGCGAAGCACGAAGTGAAATTCTCAAAATGCATCAACGAAACTTAATCGCTCAAAATCCTGACGGCGAATTTATAAATGTCAGCGTTGGATATGATGGTAATATTGAAACCAATAATATGAAGACTGCTTTTGGCGAAGCAACGACTGCTCAATTAACACCAGTTTTACAGGAAATCTTCCCATATACCATCAATACTAGGATATGGACAAAAACAGAAACAAAATCGTCTGTGTCATTTTTGAATAATATGGCTGAATTGAAAACTCAAGCGGATGCGACGGCGAATGCTGGACTGGTAAGTAAGAGGAGAATAAAATATAGAACTGGAACAGGTGTCCTCGCCCGTTTTACTGCTATATGGACAACTGATGATACAAAAGATTACTATTCATTTATCGGAATAGGAAATGACCTTAACGATGGATTTTATTTTTACAAAAATCAAGCAGGAATGAATATTGCGCATTGTTCGGGAAATGGTGTAGATTATATTGACCAAGAAGACTGGGACGACCCATGCGATGGTAATTTTGCTATGCAGAACTTAGACTGGAGCAAAGGAAATGTATTTTAAATTCAATTTCAGTATCTTGGGTTTGGTGCTATTAAGTTCTATATTGAAAATCCCATAACAGGATTATTTCAATTAGTTCATATGATTGAGTATGCGAATGCGAATGAAGGTGTAAGCCTGCGAAATACAACATTACCTTTTACGGCAGTCATGAGAAATGATGCAAAGACTGGAATACAAATTCTTAAAACGGCGAGTGCCAGTTTATTTATTGAGGGCTCAAATACTATTAATACCAGTATTACAAATACTGCGGAAGGAGACGAAAAAACGAGCACCACTGAAAGCCCCATTTTAAGTATCAGGAATAAAGCACTATTCAATAATAGCCTAACCAACTATTCAAATGTCTTTCCTTCCTTGGTAAGTATTACAAATGAAGATACTAAGTCAAATGTCGTCAGAATGGTATTGAATGGGACACTAACAGGGGCTGGTTTTGCTGATGTTGATGCCACAACTTCAATCGTAGATACAGACACAAAAGCAACTGCTATCGCCAACGGAACGACAATTTTTAAGATTTATGTAAATGCCGCCTCAACTCAACAGATTAATCTCAGAACATACGATATTCAATTAACACCGAACGATGTTTTGACATTCACACAGAAGGCTGTGACGGCAGGTGCTGGTAGTAATATTAATGTTATCGCTAACTTCATAGAAGACCAATAGATATTACATCCTTTAAAAGTAAATAATAAAAAAAAATAAACGGGAGGCGATGTTCGTAAAACACACGGGAGCGGTGTATCTCAAACAAGTTTGAGATTGGAGTGTAAGATTTACGAATATCAATTATATATATTTTTTTACCGCGTCTTTGTTATTAAAATAAGGTTGTTGAATTAAATATTCAAGGTATGGTTTGTCAATCTTAGCGACATCTTCAATTTTCATTTTTTTATACTTACCATATTGAAGAAAAACATCGGTTTCACTTTGCTTGTCTTCTTTCTTTGCTATTTCTACACCTACATTAGCCTTTATTTCCGTAATTCCAGTCTCTTTTAAATCTGCTGTCGTAAATGGTGTGCTCTCTTCATCCATCATTTTTGATAATGTTGCTTCAAGTGGCACAACTACTTTCACATTATCATCCCTTGGTTTATATTGTTCATAGAAAGAAACAATATCTGGCTTAGTCCATTTAATCGTGGGTTTCTTAATTTCGCTGTCAATATTCCATTTTTCAATTTCATTCAAGTAGTCCTGTTTGGTGCTTAGGTCTGTCATTGGTATATATATTGCAAAATAATTTTATTAAATGTATTTTTTTACTTCTGCCTTAATGTCGGTAAATTTCTCAAACCAAGGCTGTTTCATAACCCATTCAAGATATGGCTTATCAATAACTGCTACATCTTGAATTTTCTTACCTTTATACTTACCAAATGGAAAAATATCCATTGGCTTGCCTTCCTTTCTCTTTTCAATTGCCTTGATTTCGTCGTTAATTACCTTTTGAATATCGGTAAGAGCAAAAGTTTCATTTTTTGTTTCAAGTGAGAGTTGTTCAAACTTCTTGCATAGTCTGGTTAGGGCGGACATTGGTATATATAGAGTGGTAAAAAAATTATTGAAAAAAATTAATTATTGATATTTATGAGCATCGCTTTCATTTGATAAATGACGTTAAATCTAGGAGCGGATATGGAAGCCGTAAGGAATACTATCATTTTCATTGATAAACTCCCGACCTTGCCATTTATTATCATTAACTTTCTTTTTTATGTTTGTAGTATGAACAATGCTGAAATGGTTAATGTTTTGCTGTTTGCTATTTCGTGATAAATGAATTTTCTTCATTTGAAAATCTCTAACATTTTCAATGCTTTCACCTAAATCCATCTTTTCATATACCTCTGGATTTAACCCTTTTGAATTCAACCCCTTACCTCTAAGGTGGTAGTATCTCTTTTTTACTCCTTCATTTTCGTAGCATTCAATTATATGAACACCTTTGTCTTTATGTTTCAAGTCATTCTTAGTAAGGTAAGGGAGAAAGGCTTCATTCGTTGTAAATTCTAACATATACAATTTTGGAGCAATCCATATTCCTCTTATTATCTTACAGCAATCTCCTAAGTCGTCTGTTATTCCTCCGAGAGATTTATCACCAAGCCTTTTGATTAGTTTGGCGAACCTAACATGCAACACTAGACTATCAGTATCGGTGTAATAGAAATCAGCCTCTATGTCTTTATTTGGATTAGCCTCTTTTATGTAGTTATACATAATTCGCCTGCTATATGCTAGAATGAAAGCCCCGTAATGAGAAGGTTTTGTAATACTCTCTTCAATTATTACTTCATTTCTAGGTATTCCAGATACGTGCCATAGTTTGTTTCCGTCTTTATCTTTGAATTCAACCACATCAGATATATAGTTTTTCGTCCAAAATTTCCAATACTCCCCATTTGATTTAATATATTCTGCTTCTGTTGGGATAGGTCGCTGTATCATTTTTCCGTATAACGAATTCATAAATAGTTTGGCTAGTAAATATTGCGGTGTGCCTTTTTCGCTATTTTCTTTAGCCTTAAACATTTCCAGTATGTATTCTTTGAAAACTGGTTCGGCCTCCTCTGTATAGTAGCCTTTATGAATTGTTATATCGTAGCCTTCCTTAATCATATCTTCAATATCAACACTTGTGAGCCATTGGTCTTTCATATCCGCTAAATTCCACTTTAATGAGCCCATTTTATTTCTCTGTCCTATTCTTGAATGTAATATGTCTTTTGGTGAGATATAATCAACATTGTAAATACCGATTGGAAGATTATTATAATCAAATGGTGCGATAGCCTGTTTAATTTCTCCAACCATAAATAAATTAAGCATCGCTGTTGGGTATAAAGATACTACATCCGCATCAACTAAATAATCGGTTAATTCGTCAAATGTGATTTTTCCCTCTAAGTAGTCCTTGTATTGTTTTGAAACAAATCTTTTTTTGCTTGGATATGTTCTTGCTCCGATAACCGCTTTTCTAAATGACTTTTCTTGTTCAATAGTTGGAAGCCTTACATCGTGCTTACCATCAATCATTTTCTTCCAGATATTGAAAGCAAGGCTTGAAGTTGAAATGTATGAAGTTAAATTCACCAAGTGTTTTTCAAATATCTCTGTGTTTATTTTGTCATATAACTCTTTTAACCCCATAACATCACACTTCAAATATTCAAGACACTTATTTCTTAATTCTTCGCTCATTTTTTCCCATTCTGTGGCTTGGTCGTGGTCAAAATCTCCTTTAAGAGTTTTACATTTCATATTTTCTAAGTTTTCTTTTAGAGTTCCCTGAGTATGCTTACACATATCCCACATTTTAATATTTTCAAATTGTAAAGAGATTATTGAGCCGTTATTAATCATATGTGATTTTGGTTTGATGCCTCTTCTTATTAATTCCTGTTTAATGAAGTAGTGGTCAAAGTTCGCTCCATTAAATCCATTCACATATAAAATCGGCGGTTCTTCATCTTTGTTTCTTTTCTTTCTTACTCCTGCTACTTTCTTGACTGGATTATGAAGCAAACTATTACCCCATTCTATTGCTAACTTTCTTCCTCTCTCTAAGACTAAATCCAGAAATTTAGAAATACAATCTTTACCAGCGAAATATTTAAATCCTTCCGTCCCTTGAGTATATCCGACTATATAGCAGTCGTGAATATCAAAACCTTCAGCAAGCGTGTTATTTCTAAAAGTTTCAAGGTCATAATGAAGAAGTTCATCTTTATTATTATATTTTTCTTTATGCTCCTTCGTTATTAAATGTCTCTTTCCATTCTTTAATATTTCTCTATTCACATAATTTATCATTTTTGGATTACAAGTATGTTTAGTAAAATACTTAGTTAAGCATTTTTCACATTTCTTTTTACCTCTTTTAATTAATCCAAAATAGTGATTATTCTCTAAGTAAATCATGATATCCGCTTCTTCTCCAATGTTGTTCGTGCTTATAGTTTCTTTTGTTAAGGCATTTGTTATTTCATATGTCTTTCCTTCTTTTATCAAAGTATTAAGGATTTTTATGGCAGTTGAGAATGGTATAGGGCTATCATTAGAAAGATTAAATTGCTCTCTAATATCATTACATCTTTTTCTGTTAATGAGTGGCATATTAAGAATGTCCTTACAGAGAAAGAATAAACAATTATTATTTTTGCTAGCGGGAGATATTAATATACTTTCCTCATATTTTGTTTGTTTGCTTTTGTATTTTCCCTCATAGCATCCTCCTCCGTTTTCTTGAACCACTACTACCTTAGCGTATTCAATAATCCTGTCATAACCTAGTCCAGACGCTTCAATATTGCTTATGTTGAACTCATTCAACATTTCAATAAAATCGTCATAGTTTTTTATTTGAAACGAATTAAATGTTTTCTTTTTATAATATCTATTTAATTCTTCGTGGTCTGTTATGTAGGTTATAGTAATATGCACGTCCGCATTTCCCGTCATACCATTTCTTTTAGCATCTAATAGTATAGGAATTAAAACTTCTCGCTCTAATGCGTCTGTATCATAAAAGTTTATGTCTAATCCTTGCTTTTCGTATGTAAGAGAGTTTAATCTATTGTCTCGCCTAGATTTTAACTCTACTACTTTAAATTCCCTTTTGTTTTCTCTTGTTGTAGTTTTCTTCAAATTCACCCTTACCTTCGCTAGTTCTACATTTTCCTTCGTCGGTCTGGGCGGTAATGGTGGTGGCATATTTTACTTTTATATTAGTTAGGATATAAAAATAATGAAAATAAATTAAATTGTTTTACTTTTATATATATATAAGATTGTCTTACCTTTAACATGAAATTCATAAGTCATAAGTTGAAATAGCACAATTCAACTTAGGCGAAAAAAATCATTTTTGTTTTTTTCGTTTTTTGTTTTTTGTTTTATATTCCTATCTTCGACGCGTCGGAGATTGCCTTCATTTCTTCATATTCCTTAAGTTTTCTGTTTCGCTCTTTTAATTGCTCCTTTCTTTTTTGATTAATTTTATCCTTATTTCTTTTGTAATATGCTAGCGCCTTTTCGGAGTTAGCCTTTCGCTTGTCCTCAGGTGTGAGATATTTCTTGTGTCTCCCCATATCTATATTATAAGTAATATAATTTATTTCTTTAAATGGTTTTACATTTTATTATTTAATACAATCATCACCCTTAATTTAAGTTGTCTTATTGCTTCTTCACATATTTCCCATTTGTGAATATTCAACATCGTTGGAGCCTCTAATGCCTTGTTTCTCTGTTCATTCCAAAACTTAAAGGCTTTACTATATCGTTGAAGCGTTTCTCTTCTAGTGTATTTCTTAATCCTTCTATCGCCTGCTAATGCTTCTGGAAAATGTAAGTTGTATAGTTCTTTCAATTCCTTGTCCGCTTGTATCATTATAGAAGACATATTATATAAGTAATAATATTTATTTCTTTAAATGGTTTTACATTTTATTTTTATAACATTATTATAGCAAATCACGAGTGATTTTTATAATATCTTTCCATGTCGTCATTTCTACGAATTATACGAATAACTTTATGTCCTCCTATCATAACCTCTTCTTTCTCTGCGAAGTAGTCTCTATGAAAGTCTGATTTTTCGTGTTGATATTTTCCATATATACCTATTACCTTACCACATACACATGTGTATTTCTGCTTTCTTCTTTCCTTTACATATTCCGCTCTCTTCTGTTTTCCATCCATCTATATCGAAAGACGAATTTTTTCTTTTACAATATATTTTCTCTAGGCGCTCGCGGTTGTGCTCTTTGGGGTGTTTTGTGCCTTCGTATTGATTGTGCGGGAGATGTGTCTGGAGAAGAGAAATGAAATTTATGAGGTCGTTTTAAGGCACGAAAAAACGACCCTTGTAAATTTCATATTATACTACTTGTATGTATGTATGTATGTATGTATGTATGCATGTATGTATGTATGTATGTATGTATGTATGTATATTATATTATGTATATTATGTATGCGGCTAGGTAAGTCTGTAGGTCTGCAGTTCACTTCTTCAGAAAACGGCAAACAGTATGTGTCTGTCTATTAACACTATCTACACCATCTACCTGTTTAGCTAAATTGTATTTTTGATATCTATCTAGCAGGGCAATATGAACTTGACTGAGCCGATCTACTACTTAGTGGTAGTAGTAGTAGTAGTGGTAGAAGTAGTAATAGTAGTAGTAGTAGAAGTAGTAGTAGTAGTAGTAGTAGTAGTAGTAGTAGTAGTAGTAGTAGTAGTTTAGTAGTAGTAGTGGTAGTAGCAGTATTAGTAATAGTAGTAGTAGCAGTATTAGTATATAGTAAGTAGTAGTAGTAGTAGTAGTAGTAGTAGTAGTAGT
>WBZZ01001827.1:0-35000 GCA_019918135.1 Paulinella micropora
TAATAAGAAGTTCGTAGTCGACACAGATGCATCTAAGTTCGCGATCGGTGCGGTGCTGCAACAAGAAGATGAGGAGAAAAAGTTGCGCCCGATCATGTTTATTAGTAGAAAGCTGTGTGCGGCGGAGCGAAAGTACTGCACGCCACCGAGAGAGGCGAGGGCAGTAGTATGGGCTCTCAAGAGGCTCAGAGAATACCTATGGGGAGGACCTCTATTCACGGTTAGGACCGATCATCATAACCTTCTTTGGTTGATGAATCATGAACAAACCGGCCGTTTGGCGCGGTGGCCAGCTTTCTTGTCATGTTTCAATTTCACGATGGTCTACTTACCGGGAAAGCGAAACGTAGTCGCTGATAGACTTTCCAGGCTTGAGTTTCAGTCAGAGGTGTCGGCTCTCGTATCATCAGTGGAGATGATAGATCTGTCCACGGACAAGGTGTACGAGGTAAGCCACATAGAGACGATGCAGATGGCAAGAGGCGTTCGTTATGACCGCACGGGTCTACGATATAGTCCTCAAGGCCCGGATCATGGCATATGCTGTGAGGCACATGTTCTCGAAGACGCTGAGTGGTCTTATGAGGCATATGAGAACGCGAAGGCGAATATAAAAGAGGAGGAGGAGACGACTGAGGTCTGTACTGAACCTCCGCAGGAAAATCGAAGCGAGCTTGATGAAAACCCAGAAAGGGTAGGAGTAAGGTTGGAGGACGGTACTGTCCATATCGCCTTGCGTACCGCATGGAGGCAACAACAGGCGACGGATCCGGAGTTCAAGGAGCTCATAACGTTATACAAGAGCCCTAATGAGCTTAAAAAGACTCCGCAGATCAAAGATTAGATGAAGGAGATGGCATGGAGAGATGGGCTATTGTGGTACAAGGGCCAGCACGGCAAATTTGCGTCACAGCCGGATAAATGGACTCTCTGGGTACCAGAGAAGTTGAGGCGCTTTATATATGTCGCTGCCCATAACTTCCCCTTGCTGGCACATCCGGTCGACAAAGAACCAATTGGTTCATAGCGAGGCAATTTTGGTGGAAGGGGATGAAGGAGGAGATAGACAGAGAAGTGGACGCATGCATCCCATGCAAGACCACAAAGACACCGCTGAAGGCGAATTTTGGCCTGATCGGTACATGCCCTTTACACGCCGGGATGTTTGAATTCTTACACATCGATCATGTGGGACCTTTCCCCGAATCGGCCGAAGGGTACAGATACCTTCTTATTGCAATTGATCGAGCCACCAATTATGTGTGGGTTGTTCCTGTTAAGGACGTTACAGGCAAGACAACTGCGGAGGCTCTGATCGACAGGATCGTCTCGCAGATCGGAGTGCCTAGAAAGATATGTTCTGATCGAGGTTCTGACTTTAAATAATGAAGTCATCGAGAGACTATCTAAGTACTACGGGATGAAATGGCAATATGTTACTGCCTATAACCCGAGAGCGAATGGCAAGATCGAGCGGGTACATAGACCCCTCAAAGCCTCGCTTAAGATGTATTGTATGAAGAAGGAGAATCAGAGAGCCTGGGTGGAGGCAGCACCTTCATTTGCCTTTGCAATGAACTGCCTACCCTCATCGGCACTAGGAGGAGCCAGAAGCTCAGTCTCGCCATATCAATTGGTTTACGGCCGAGAGCCTAGTATCCCAACCTCGCTTCTGCACCCAAAGGATACTTGGGCAGATGAGGATGAGTTGTTCGGGATGAGACTAAGAGCGAAGATGGAGGCGGAGCAAATAGTTGCGGCGCACAGGGAGGCGGAGCGCAGAAAGACTGATGCACAAGGAGTGCGACAAGCGCACTTAGATCAAGTCCGTTTCCAGGTTGGGGATATTGTACTCCTGTACCATCCTCAAGTACCCAAGGGGGTTAGCTCTAAGCTGTTTACCCACTGGAAAGGACCATACCAGATCATGGATCAGACGGGACCTCTGAACTATAAGATCAGGGGCAGAGGGAAGGTGCAAATCGTGAATGTTCGAAGGCTGATCAAATATGACCCCTTCTTACTTGAAGATGAATCCGTTGAGGAGGCGTTGAAACGGATGAAGGAGGATTTCAAAGAGGTACCGCCTATCAATAAGGAGGATACCTTAGAAGAGGAAAATGCCTGTCGGGCACCAGTCTCGGAGAAGGAGGAGACCGAGAAGGAGAGTAAGAAAGGCTCAAACCGCAAAAGCGCGGCGGGGACTCAGTCTAAAGCCCCCATAGTCCGCGGCGGTACGAAGGAGAAGTTCACGGAGGCGCAGATGACGAGAGCGCAAAACGATCTTATTTTTGACCAACCGAGGAAGGTGGCGAGGTCGACGCGAGCGGCGGATGTTCATGGAGGAGGAGGGGAGAAAGACACTAACCCAAACGCGGGTAATGTGGACATTCGCCATGCGCGGTGGAAGGAAGGCGAGGCGATAGCGACCATCAAGTGGGTCCAAGACGCTTTTTATCTGATGCGACCGGCAGAACCTCATGTTGCCGATGACACTCTTTCAGATCTTTATCTCATGCGAGCTGTGGCAGTCCCGGAGACTACGCGGGCAGCACGGACATCGAAGAGATCCTTAGCAGCAAAAACAATACAACCGGTACTCCATTTCTGGAGAAGCATGGACCCTGTTGAGGATCCAAAAGCTAGACAATATTTACCGGTATACAAAGACGCAAAAGATCTCGAGACTTGGGATGGTACTATTACCCCTCGAGATAAAGACCACACTGCGTGGACTATTCAGTCACTGCCTAGGGGAGTGCTGGACATCCCTTTTGACTTATCATTGGGCGCCATCCCGAACGGAATTCGGGACAGTCTTGAGGAGTCGAAGTTTGACTTGACTTTTGTTGGAGGCCCGCCACCTGGCAAAGAAGTTCGCGCAAGGCGACGAAGGCAGTAAGTGACAATTTTCTTTTATCACGCGTCGGACATTGAGCGACCGCATGTGGATTAATTTCATATTACCCATGCCAGATCATGTCTTATTGAAATAATTTTTTACCATTGTTGTTACTTGGCATTTCTATCGCAACATATGAGTGCGAAGGTCAATCGGCAAATTGATACGACACCGTATAAGGGGATCGCTGGTGAGTTTAGCGATGGTGTTCCTGGTACGACCCTGCAACAAGTACTCAGGGTGATGTTCTCAAAAATGTTCTCCTAGTAGACATATTAAATATTTTTCTTTGGATATACTCAAAATCGTCATACCAGTGCACGGTCCGTCTCTACTTGTGTCGGCATATCGCATGGTCGGGCTCACTCACCCCGGCATTGGATGTAGTTATTAGGACTGGCCCCCTAGTACTATATTAAGATAACCGATTGTATACAAGGGTATGTTATTAAAGGGTATGTTATTAAAAGACAATGTATTTACTGATCGGAAGTGTTTTTGAAGGAGGAGAAAAATTATAATGCTGCTCTTATTTTCTAATAGTAATACTATCGTTCTTGACATACTGCCTCAGAATTAAGTTATGGGGGGGACAACGAGTGGGGAAGGAGGAGTTTTTTATTTACAAAGACGAGGCTAGAGATTTATCGTTGATTCGTGCCTGGCGTATGCGTTTTATATATCCAATGCACCGTCTATCAGTGGGTTAATGCACTTAGTTGCGACACCCCGTAGCGTTGGTGCAGAAAAGAAATCAGCAATTATATGACGAAAATATTGCATATTTCCGTCATAAAAATGGGAAGGGGTACTGTAGGCATCACCCCCCGGATAGCCGGTAAAAAGTACACTTTTTTTGGTGTCAGGTGCACCTAGTTTCTTCCCATTATTTCAATATCGTTTGGCCGGATTTGACCTAATGCAATTTTAACCTTGGTCTGTTGCCGCTTTCTTTTGTGCGGTTTCACTGAGCTAATAAAGCGAGACATCATTCTCCTTTGGGGATTTGTGTTTGGTTGTATTACCGACTTTTTAACGAGCTATCTTCGGGGATTTTAACAGTGTGTTTGTGTCTGTTTGTCTATGTAGTAATGAGAGTAGAAGGAGGGAGGAAGATAAACAACTGGGGGGAAATGAAGAAGCAAAATGGGTGAAGAGGGGAGGAGCAGGAACACACACACATGCATGTATATATATAGAGAGAGAGGTGAGGGGTGGGGGGGGGAGGGGGACACATTTCTGCATGTAAATACATGCTTACACACCAATCTTAGCTGCAGGTAGCTCGTGTGAGGCTTTGAGATCCTCCTTCCTCCCAAACGAACGAGCGAGCGAACAAACACACATACAGAAACAAAGCAAAACGCACCTGCTTAAAGAGCTAGACGTTGATGGAAGCGTAGTAGAATCAAACACTGCAAACGAAACAAAACAAAACAAAAGAATACAATACCGAACACAAAACAAAACAAAACGCACCTGCTTGAACAACCGGACGTTGAAGGAGACACAGTAGAAACAAGCAAACAAGCAAACAAAACAAAACAGACACAGAACAAAACATAACCCGCCGACTTGAACGAAGAACAAACAACAAACAAGCAAGCAAACAAACAAACAAAACAAAAGCAAAGCAAAAAGGCACCTGCTCGAAGAGCCAGACGTTGGTCGAGGAAACATTCTTGAGCAGCAAGCCTGGTGAGTGTGGTATGTGTGTGTGTTTGAGAGATAGACATACCAAGATAGGTAGGTAGGTAGGTAGGTAGTAGTAGTAGTAGTAGTAGTAGTAGTAGTAGTAGTAGTAGTAGTAGTAGTAGTAGTAGTAGTAGTAGTCGCAGGATGAGGAGGAGGAGGAAGAAGAAGAAAAATAATAAGAAGTAAAGGTGAGGAGAAGGAGAAAGGAGGAAGAGGACAGAGAAGAATGATGAGGAGGGAGGAGGGCGAGGGGGGGGGGGGGGGAAGCAGGAGTGAACATGCTAAAAAGGAGGAGAAAGGAAGAGGAAAGAAAGGAGAATGGAGTAATTGCAAAAAGGAATGCAGAAAAGAAGAAAAATCTTTTTCTCCGGAAGGTTGACTCTTGTAAGAGCGACTGATTTGCATGCACACATTGCAGTACGTGTACGTCATCTATGCTTAAAGACTAAAATATCTCTCTATCTCTCGCTCATGCACCACGGGGCAGACAGACATGACAGATACATTTACACACGCATACACCCCGACAGTTTATCATACACTCTCGAGGTTGTAAGGAAAAAAAAAGTAATATCAACAATGGTATGAGTCTAACGATTATCTTTGCCATGAAAATACTACTACTGGCTCCTCACTCCCTGCTATAGAGCTTGCATTTCATTGCCCCCGCCTCTCTCCGGCGAAACTGCTCTAGCATTTTACGAAAGCTCAATTAAATGTTTTTGATAAGGCCTCACTACTGTTACGACAACTACTGTATTACTTAAGATAGAAGAAATATATATGAAGTGGTTATATGGGTTTCCGACGATTTTGCATATCCAGAAACTCAACTGTGTTTTGAAAAGGAAGCAATGGTCGGCGACAAGTGTTAGGTCGGCAGCCGCGAAACCAGCCACAGCTTGCGCCAGTAGTATTACAGCTGAGATAATCAAACCGGTGCCATGTAGTTAAATTTAAGTGTAAGTAATATATTAATAATATTATTAATACAACCGAGATTGTCAAACCGGCCACAGTGTGCTACGGACTCACTATGTTTACACCAAAAGTCTGACAGCCATTATGCACACAACCCCTCCTCGTTACGTAACTGTTACAAACTAATACGCGGTGCAAAATCTAACCGTGCCACAATGTTGTGAGCATTACACACAATAATGATACAGCTGAGCCGTTTCAAGTCCACTAAGTATCATGATGTTTTCAAGCAGGTCACGTTCATTTGTATCGATCAAGTTTCTTGAATACATAATATTATCCTCATATAGGAGGAGTGTGTGCTGCTGGACTCATGATTTGTTTTTCTCGAACAGTCACAGCACCCCCTCCCTCCCCGAGTAGTGTGGGTAGCCGGAGTCTGAGTGTTTTTATTAATACGAAGAACACCGCAGGCTCAGTAGCAAATCATCTACTATCAATTATTGCACTTACTATACATTGACTTTTCTATACTATATTAATATATTAATGTATTAATCATTTACTTGAGTATTATTGTAATAGTTTGAAGGAGTGAAAAACTTAGTAATAAACACCGTAGGCTCTCATATGTTTAATCAATAATATATTAATATTGATTTGAAATTTGGTAATATACATAGAGAAGTTGAGCTTGAACTGTATTTCAGATAGATCATTTTCATCAGTTTTCCGGCCGGCTGCTCGAACTATAGTAATCCACGGATGGCAGTGCTTCCTGTAGGCATCACCCCCCGGATAGCCGCTAAAAAGTACCCTTTTCCTGGTAACAGGTGCACCTACCTGTTTTTCAGTATTATTTGCCCGGATTGGACCTGATGCCATTTTATTCCTGGTCTGTTGCAGTTTTCTTTTCTGCCTTCACTGAGCTAATACAACGAGACATCATTCTCAGCTTTGAGGACTGTGCTTGGTTGTATTACCGACTTTTCTACGAGCTATCATTGGGGATATTACATTCCCTCAGTCTCTGCTCAGGCTCGCCGCCACAAGCCCCCACGACACTCCCTCCCCCGCACCCCCACAGTAAGGTGCCCCCGCCCTCCTTCGGACCGCCTATCGGCCTAGTCAACATGGAAACAGCCTTCGGCAGTCGCAGTGGCATGCCGTGATACAAACCTGGGCTGCCCCTGAAGAACACTTCAAATTCGACGAAGTTTTAAAACTTCTGCCTAATAGTAACCTAACTATATATATTTGAATTGTTTGAAAGGTTTAAAAAGAAAAACATTATAATATATTATTAAATTGATATTTTTATAAATCCTATATAGGGGTCAAAAATTACCGGCCGGCCTTGTCCCGCTCGAGTCCGCTCTAGTGCTCTCTAGTAATTTTACGATCACGTGCTTGTGCGCTTCGCTAATGTTCTCGGCGCTTCGCACTTCGCATTAATAACCGGTATGTCCCACTTCGTATTAATAACCGGTATGTCCCACTTCGTATTAATGTCCCACTCCCCACTTATTCACTAATGTCCCACTTCCCATTTATTCACTTATTCACTGATGACCCTGATACGCTTTGATACAAATGTTACTAAAATCTAGACATCAAGATAGATAGATAGATAGATAGATAGATAGATAGATAGGTAGATAGATAGGTAGATAGATAGATAGATAGGTAGGTAGGTAGGTAGACCGTCGTCCCATAGCTGGGAGCTTCAGGAGCCTTGCTATTCCAGGTGTACACGTGGCCGGGCGCCAATGCGTCTAGGTCCGCTTTTCCTAGCTCATACTTCTTCCCAACCGTGTCCGGAATGGTCACGGACTCGAAGGGTCTGATAGGTAGGTAGGTAGGTCCGTAGATCAGTGCGAGTAGTAGTAGTAGTAGTAGTAGTAGTAGTAGTAGTAGTAGTAGTAGTAGTAGTAGTAGTAGTAATAGTAGGAGTAGTAGTAGTAGTACAGGTATGTTTGTATGTATGAATGTATGTGACTCTTCCAAAAATATAGGGAAATTCGAATTGTAAGTCTGGACTAACCTCCTGCGAGGAAATTACCAACCGGCAATCAATTGAATACACACGGCTGTCAATTGATCTCAAAATACTTCCGAGATCAGGAAAGGTACCAAAAGACACTGGGACGGTAAATTCCAGTTTGTTCAGTATGCTTACTTGACAGACTACTTGTCCCTTGCGAAACAATGCAAATTCGAATTCTGAGAACTAACGAGAATATTTCAAGTGGAACACGAGTTGTGTAGCAGTTGGAGTTATTCAAGTCAGACGGTCTGGGAAAAATAAAGTAAAAAAACGAAAGATTGCCACTTTACCTGACGTAGATGACTATTTTACATATCATTATTATTTCATATGACTGGGGACCGGAAAAAGCTGTCTAGGGAAATAAAGTGTAGATATGGGGAAAAAAGGCAAAAGTTAACATTTTCTAAAAAGCTAACCAGTAAAGGGAAATAAATTGATGTGTTAACAGCAGTTGAAAACGCAACAACTACAAGTTATGACAGTTGATAAATAAATGGAAAAATGAAGTAACGGAACTACTTGAAAAATAGAAGTGTAAATTTGACAGTGACGCGGCAGTGAGTAAAAACTTGAAGTATGTTTAACTTGTGACACAATGAATGATATTAATAATTCGGTCCGGTACGGTATTCATTCCGATAACAAAGTCAGACTGAGTTATTATATCATTGAATCATGCCGGATACCCATTGGTGACTACAGCTGTTTTGGGTTAGTGACGGTAGGAACCTGAGGTTCAACTGAAGAACTTGTGACCCGCCCAGCCTACGGTACAGGACGGAAGGCACAGCCTACGGTTGTTCATCACTTTTCAAGTTCAATAAATTTTGTAAGGTTTTGAGTTCATCATACGCCGCCGGTTGACAATATCATACTTATTAATAATATATATTATAACGATTTTTTATTTGACACACAATTTGATTATTGAAAGTTTTTCCGGTGGCTGAAAGTACTGACTTTAATATCGTTACTAATTGGTAACCGTGACTAGTGTAGTAACAGGACTTTCAAGAATAGTTATTTAATAACAGGGGTTTACCAGCGGACCACGAGTGACTGTGCTCACCCCTTTGCAAAAGGTTAGGTTATGACTAGTTCAAGTTTAAGTGACAGTGGCAGGGTCACAGTAAGTGCTAGGTAAAGGGTAAGGTGTGTGTTTGGTCTCCAGGGCTTGTGAGGTATTGTAGGCATCACCCCCCCGGATAGCCGGTAAAAAGTACCTTTTCCTGGTGACAGGTGCACCAGCTTGTTTTTCAGTATTATTTGTCCGGATTGGACCTGATGCCATTTTATTCCTGGTCTGTTGCCGTTTTCCTTTTTGGCTTCACTGAGTTAATACAACGAGACATCATTCTCATTCTTGAGGACTGTGTTTGGTTGTATTACCGACTTTTTACGAGCTATCGTTGGGGGCATTACATTTGGAGTCCACATCACTAGGGTGATTTCTTTCTGCTTTGCCACACAGGCAACAGAGTGAATTTTCACTGACCTGTCTCACACGGGGACGTCAGACGAAAACAAATACTCCAACACAGCTCCCTCATAACTCTTTCACAAAACAAATAATTTGATTGGTCTCAAGCAGGTGTCTCGTACCCTCTGGCCCAATCAGTATCTGTGTGCTCACAAGGAGACATCAGATACAAACTCTCTGTCGTTCTTGCTGTTCTCACACAGAGACCAAGAAGGAGGTGGACAGAAGAGTGAAGGAACACACACAAAACACAAACAAGCATAGGGACAGGAGCACAACACTTTACCCTTCTAGTTTGTGCATTTATCTGCATTATCTCACACATACGTCAGAGTATTTTTGCAAATCTCTGATCGTTTTCTAAAGGTAGGTCTGAGAACCTATCCGACCGACTGTCGACTTCTCAAGGAGAGCTTTTCTAGCTTCTCTATTACTATCTGTGTGTAGGTCCAAGTGCCTCATACTAGATACAATATAGAAAAGAAGGAGGAGAAAGTAATCTGAGTAAGGAGAACAAGAAATCGGAGAAAGTCTCAAAGACTATTTTTCTCAAACAAAAACAAACATACAAACAGTGTTTCATAGAGGACAGGGAATCTTATCCTACCCTCTCTATTAGTTTCTCTCTTCACTAGTCAATCGACTGAAGGAGGAACAGAACACAAACGAACAAAAACCAAACATAGGAGCTGACACTGTCCTCCTGTTGATCACTACTACGACATCATGTCGACAGAGACCGCCGAAGTGAGTGAATTCTCGGAGGCAGATCAAAGAAGAGAAGAAGAAGAAGCAGGAGGAGGAGGAGGAAGAGGATTGAATGAAGGAGGAGGAGGAGGATTGAATGAAGGAGGAGGAGGAGATGAAGGAGTAGGAGGAGGAGTAGAAGAGGGCTGGGATGATGAAGGAAGATATGGAGGAGACGAAGATGAAGGAGGATTTGAACAAGAAGAGACGGGAGGAGGAGGAGCATATGGTAATCCCTTACCACCTGCCTACACGGGAGGAGGAGGACGAAAAATGATCGACTTGATTCATAGTGATGGAGAGGAGATCACAGTGGAGGAACAACAGTGGGTGCAAGACCACTATGACCTTACTAAAGAAGAGTTTGATAACAAGATGGAGGTAGAGAAGGACACCTATGTGTGGATCCCTCAGGATCAAAGAAGAGAGAAAAGTCGTGCTAAAAAGGATGTCTATATCCTATTATCAAACACAGCACAGCTCCTCGGCAAACTGGTCTCTGATCCAGAAGAGAGAAAGAAGATACAGCATATCAAGTTTGGGGGCACACACACCCACCTTGAATTACTCGATGCTATCTTTGGGGTGTACACTCAAACCCTGATTTGGGAACGTACATACGGCCCACGATGTGAGGGTTACCTCCAGTACACAAACCCAAGACCAACGGCCAGATTCCTCGCGACTGGTCAGGAGGCAGTCGATGTAACAAAAATGAAGACCAATCTGGGTTCGAAAAACTCGAGTGGCATATTTCATTTTTTTACGATGGAAATAAAGGCCTTGGAGGAGGGGAAGGCACAGATGGAAAAAAGCATTAAGGCAGCAGGAGAAACTCATCCTGTGATTGATGAGTTAGAGAAGACTGACAGAGTTCTGACCAAGATCAGACTGTTGATGGGTGCGTTACTGCACAAGGAGGCATGGAAGAGATGGATTCCTACCAAGGATCACTCTGTCCTTAAATCACTTAGTAACGCACCACCGGTCGCCAACAAAGCAGGTGTTGACCAATATGTGGAGAAATATAATTTTCTGATCTGCTTCTGAATTGGTGGCCTTTATCACTCATGCTCAAAAGCTGGTGATATCTGAGAAGAAGAAGGCGAAAGAGAATGAGGAGTTCGAGAAGACGATGAGACTGGAAAGAATGAAAGCAAAAGTGAGTGGTGCAAAGACACACCCTCCGACATATTTGACCCCACCAGCTCCTGCCCCACCAGCCCCTGCACCCTCGGGCTGAACTACGGTGGTGGTCACAAACACGGAGAAGAAAGACAGACAGAACATCATAAATGCCTTCAAGGGGAAGAAAGGAGGAGTGGCAAGTCTCATGCTATATGCCAAGACGAGCTCAGACAAAGACTCTGATGCTTCGCTTTTGAGCAAGCTCAAAGAGATCAATGCCTGCATGAAGGCTTTTCCTTGCGACGAAACGCAGGAATACGAGGCCCTTGTTACTGTTTTTGACCAATCTCTAGTCTCGGAGGGATTTGATCTGAAACAGTACAAGTTTTTGAGAAAGAAGGAGGAGATTAAGAGAAACAATGCAACAGGCCTAGACGCTCAGTGTGAACTGGCGGTGGCCACACTCATTTCATATTTTCAATCTCATGGATACCAGCATCTCTGCACTGGTACTCTCATAGGATTTGAAATCTTTGAGACAGTGGCGATGAGTTTGAGGAGTGCTGTTGGCTTGGCGGCGACCCTTACGGAGGTAGTTTCCTCCTATAACTAAACATTCGACAATCTTGGGGGTATCCCTTTTTCCGAAATTTTCCATGAAGTATATGGACTTTTTTGAAAACGTGTGGAAATGAAAGGAAATCAATTCACTGATTGCAGAACATATAAAAATAATATTAAAACATGTTTTTATTAATTGTAATCCACTTTAACTTCATCTTCAGAGGTGGGCAGGAACCGGTCCGACACGGTAATCTTTCTCCTTTTTCATAGTCCCGGCTACTATGAATCTATGATGATAACAATGCCCAACATGCAGAATTTGCTTTTAAGTTTGTTTATCTTTGTTTACATTAAGCATTTTACTTTATTATGATAATAAACATTGCTTTTACCTACAATAAATTCCCCCCGGGGGGGGGGAGGGGGGAGGGGGGAACGGGGGAGGAAGAGAAGTGCGATGTCGCCACGCAAAATACATAGATTCTACAACAAAATTTCTTTAATTACTAAAAAAAATAATAAATCTAACTCCGTAATATCATACTAACTAAATTAGAAGTTTGTTTAACTCTTGCACGCGACAAACGTTCTTAATCACGCTTTCGACCATAACAAACCTGCCAGTGCAAAAAATTACGATTAATACTACATTACTACAAAGAAAAAAAACACAAAACAAATTCAAACATCTTTCAGATGAAGGAGAAAAGTGAAAGCTATGCAAACTACCTGGTGCGTGCATTTGAAGTTAGCGCCGAGTCAGCGCAAGCGATGCTAAAACAAACTCCCATGCGTTAGGTGAGCTGGGAGCGGTGAGACCGGTGCCGCGTTGGGGGGTGGAAGGTGAGTTACCAGCAGACAGAGCGCCAGCTGCCATCCGCGCGATGAGATCCTCCAGCAAGCTTTCTCTCTCGCTCTTACTATTTTTGTTGTTGTTGTTGTTGTTGTTGCTGTTGTTGTTGCTGATGTTGTTGTTGTTGTTATCATTATCATCATAGTTTTTCTTGTTCTTGTTATTCTTCTTCATCTTCTTCTTCACTCTCTCGTTCTCTTCTTCTGAGCTTTCCTCCTCCTCCTCCTCCTCCTCCTCCTTCTCCTTCTTCGAATTCTTCCTCTTTCTTCTCTCCTCTTCCCGTTGTCGCTTCTCTTGCGCCTCTTTTTCCTTCCGATCTTGCGCTTCTTTTTTCTTCCTTTCCTCCTCTCTCAACTTTCTTTCTTCTGCTAGCATTTCCTTAATGGATGCGGCTTGTTCTGACATTGCCTTGTTCACAAGATCCTGAACGACTTCTTTCGACACGCCGGCGGACGAACTACCCTGAATACAATACCGGTCGCCGTTGTTTTGAAAGAAGTCGTTCATTTCTTGCGAACAAGGCAGTGGCAGAACAAACCAACAGCAACGACAACAACAACAACAAAGAATAATAATAATAATAATAATAATAATAATAATAATAATAATAATAATAATAATAATAATAATAATAATAATAATAATAATAATAGTATATCTCCTGCCAATTGCTGAGACAAAAGGCCATGTGCATCCAGTCCTCCATTCCATAAGGAAAGTCTCCACACCAATCGGTGGAATAAAGGAAGTGACGGCATAGAACATCACTCTAGGAGCTTTATACCAATCAGCCCATGGAAAGGACCGATGGCCTATGTACGCCCTAAATAATAATAATAATAATAATAATAATAATAATAATAATAATAATAATAATAATAATAATAATAATAATAATAATAATAGTGCTTCTGCACATGCGCCTCCATCGTCTCACCCGTGAGGGGAGTACGAAGAATTGACGATAAGCTCTAATGACACCCCCGCAAGGGCAGTTCCAACACTTCCAGACGGGCCGGTATGTTCAATGAAAATACTGGTCCAGACGGATCGGTATGTTCAATGAAAATACTGGTGGCACCGACGGGAATCGAACTGGCGACAGGGCCCAGATGGTAGAACTTGACCACTGGGCTATCACGGTGTCCAAATAATAATAATAATAATAATAATAATAATAATAATAATAATAAAGTTTGAAAAAAAAATGTCAGCGCTTCCCGTTAGAGAGATTATACTCGGAAAAAAAAAGACAGGGAAAGGCTCACTGATAGAATGCCACACACACTAGCTAGCCATACTAAAGCTAGTAGCTATACTCCCCTCTCTAAACTATATGCTGCGGCGCCCAAAGAGACCTTTTAACCCCCCCCCCCCCCGGGGGCCCCCCCCCTCACAAAAAAAAAGAAAAAGAAGAAGAAGGAGTAGGAAAGATTATACCTCCAACGACATGTCCACTTCATCAGCGTCGACCGCGGGCTTTTTGGACTTCGGCTTGCCTAGTCACGTCAGAAATTAGAAACACTGAAAAAAAAGCACACAAAAAAAGATGAAATTTGCTAGTACCTGGCTTTTTCTTGCTGGACCCCTTAGGCATAGGAGGCTCAGGGGTCTCTTCTTCTTCAGGGACGTCTGGAACGTCTGGAACATCGTCGACGTCGATGGATTCTGCACAAAGAACCAAACAATATTACATACATCCTTCATTTTTCATTACATACAATGTTGCTACCGAATCTCAGTTTTTTTGGCCTGCCCGAAGAGCGAGGCTCAGTCGGGCCCTTTTTTTGATTCTTCTTCTAACGTTTCAGGCGAGCATGCAGTAAATATGCAAAATAAAGAAAAGGAAGATGCCAAAAAAAACAAAAACAAAAACAAAAAAAAAACAAAAAAAAAAAAAAAAAAAAAAAGATGGAGCTGGTGGAGAAAAAGAATAATAACATGTATATGAAGAAGAAAAAGAAAAATGGAAGAAGAAGAGGAAGAAGAAGAAGAAGAAGAAGAAGAAGAAGAAGAAATGACCTTGTTTGCTTCGTACAGAAGCAAAAGCTCCCGCTTCCGCCAGTTGCAAATCATAGGCGGGTTCGTGGGGTTACCGACGTAGAGGAGCCACGCGGGCTTCACCTGCTTCTCGAAGTCCATCGGCGACGGATCAAGCATGCAAGAGTGTTTAAGGTTAAAACCAAAAAAACCCATGAGCTGATATTGGATTTCGTCAGCCTTGCCATCGCCGTCAGTGTCGACCTCGCGCGCAGCAAAAATGAAGCGCTTCGATCCTGCAACATCCAAGTATAAAAAATATGTGCAGCTTGTGAATTTTGAAAAACATACAGTACCTCGATTGACTTGCGCAGGAGTCTTCTTGCGCCAATCAATGGGAAAGACAATGAAGAGCCTGCAAATAAAAAATAAACAATCAGTTTATAAAAATCTTTCATACTTATAGGGAAAAAGACCCGGGAGCACAAGGTGAAGTTTCACCCTCACATGTCTCCACTTGCGTGGACGCCTTCAGTTCGAAATTGTTGTACTTTGTAAGTGCAACGTCGAGCGCGAGCGCCCCCTCCCGATGTTTGTTGTCCTCGGATGTGAACTTAAAGAGCAAGCTAATTAAAGCAGCAGCAAAAGAGGAATAATAATAATAATAATAAAAAGAGAGTTTAAATTTAAAAAAAATGGCAGCGCTTCCCGTTAGAAGAAATATACTCGAAAAAAAAAAACAGGGAAAGGCTCACTGATACCTGATAGAAGGCCACACACACTAGCTAACTATACTAAAGCTAAGTATCTATACTCCCCTCTCTAAACTATGCTATCGAATAATAATAATAACAATATAATAATAATAATAATAATAATAATAATAATAATAATAATAATAATAGTGCTTCTCTGTCAATGGCTGATGCATTTCTGCACATGCGCCTCCATCGTCTCACCCGTGAGGGGAGTACGAAGAATTGACGATAAGCTCTAATGACACCCCCGCAAGGGCAGTTCCAACACTTCCAGACGGGCCGGTATGTTCAATGAAAATACTGGTCCAGAAATAGACCGGTATGTTCAATGAAAATACTGGTGGCACCGACGGGAATCGAACTGGCGACAGGGCCCAGATGGTAGAACTTGACCACTGGGCTATCACGGTGTCCAATAATAATAATAATAATAATAATAATAATAATAATAATAATAATAATAATAATAATAATAATAATAATAATAATAATAAGTATCGTCTGCCAATTGCTGAGCCAAAAGGCCATGTGCATCCAGTCCTCCATTCCATAAGAAAAGTCTCCACACCAATCGGTGGAATAAAGGAAGTGACGGCATAGAACATTAATCTAGGAGCTTTATACCAATCAGCCCATGGAAAGGGACCGATGGCCTATGTACTCCCTAAATAATAATAATAATACTATATCTGAGGCGTACTGATGCAGCTAATGGCATATCCTCAACGGACATAAGCCTCCAATACCCTTTTCCGAGGTCCTCCACCCCCCCGTGTCAGTCTCTCGCCTGATGATCGGGGCCACCGATGGAGCTCCTGAGGGCAAGACTGCACTAAGCCGAGGTTATTCCGCAGTCCCAGCAACCTCTTGCAAGACGTCACCGAATGTGCAAGTGCATACACCAAGCGCGGTTGCTAGAGCTGCCTCGAAACCCCACCCATAACAATCTGGTGTCTGCTGGGTCCTGGGCTATCAACCAGCATATGCGGAGTTTAAGATCTTTTACGCGCGCAACAACCCTCCTCCCCAGCATCTACCACCAAAGGGTTATGAGTTGGCGTCACAGTTTAACGCCTTGAGGCCATTGGGCTGAATAATAATAATAATAATAATAATAATAATAATAATAATAATAATAATAATAATAATAATAGTGTATCTCCTGCCAATTGCTGAGCCAAAAGGCCATGTGCATCCAGTCCTCCATTCCATAAGGAAAGTCTCCACACCAATCGGTGGAATAAAGGAAGTGACGGCATAGAACATTACTCTAGGAGCTTTATACCAATCAGCCCATGGAAAGGACCGATGGCCTATGTACTCCCTAATAATAATAATAATAATAATAATATGCTTCTCTGTCAATGGCTGATGCATTCTGCACATGCGCCTCCATCGTCTCACCGTGAATACGAAGAATTGACGATAAGCTTAATGACAGCAAGCATAAACTTAGACTATTCAAAAAAATAAAAAAAATGAATAAAATAAGACAACGAATGCGACAGAATTAGAACTAACTCATAATAATAAAATAATAAAATAATAATAATAATAATAATAATAATAATAATAATAATAATAATAATAACAGTATGAAATTAAAAAAAAATGACAGCGCTTCCCGTTAGAGGGATTATACTCGAAAAACAAAGACAGGGAAAGGCTCACTGATAGAAGGCCACACACACTAGCTAACTATACTAAAGCTAGTAACTAACTCCTTTCTGTAAACTATGCTACAGTATCCAGTAATAATAATAATAATAATAATAATAATAATAATAATAATAATAATAATAATAATAATAATGATAATAATAATAATGATAATAATAATAATAATAATAATAATAATAATAATAATAATAATAATAATAATAATAATAATAATAATAATAATAGTGCTTCTCTGTCAATGGCTGATGCATTTCTGCACATGCGCCTCCATCGTCTCACCTGTGAGGGGAGTACGAAGAATTGACGATAAGCTCTAATGACACCCCCGCAAGGGCAGTTCCAACACTTCCAGACGGACCGGTAGAATGTATGTACAATGAAAATACTGGTGGCACGACGGAATCGAACTGGCGACAGGCCAGATGTAGAACTTGACACTGGCTATCACGTGTCCAAAATAATAATAATAATAATAATAATAATAATAATAATAATAATAATAACAATAATGATAATAATACCAGTCTTGATAATCTAATCCGGATAGGAATGTGAAAATTCCTTTGTGGGCCCACACGCGAACCTTCCCCGAATCCAGAGGGGGAAACCCACTCAGCTGGTCATCCTCCTCTTCCTTCTTCTTCCTCTCCTCCTCCTCCATCTTCTTCCTCTCTTCCTCCTCCTTCTTCCTCTCCTCTTCCTCCTTCTTCTTCCTCTCCTCCTCCTCCTCCTTCTTCTTCTTCCTCTCCTCCTCCTCCTTCTTCTTCTTCTCCTCCTCCTTCTTCTTCTTCTCCTCCTCCTCCTTCTTCTTCTTCTCCTCCTCCTCCTTCTTCTTCTCCTCCTCCTCCTTCTTCTTCTTCTTCTTCTCCTCCTCCTTCTCCTCCTCCTCCTCCTTCTTCTTCTTCTCCTCCTCCTTCTTCTCCTTCTCCTCCTCCTCCTTCTTCTTCTTCTTCTTCTCCTCCTCCTCCTTCTCCTTCTCCCTCTTCTTCTTCTTCTTCTTCTTCTCCTTCTTCTTCTTCTTCTGCTCCTCCTCCTTCTTCTTCTTCTCCTCCTCCTCCTTCTTCTTCTTCTTCTCCTCCTCCTCCTCCTTCTTCTTCTTCTCCTCCTCCTTCTTCTCCTTTTCATCCTTCTTCTTCTTCTTCTCCTCCTTCTTCTTCTTCTCCTCCTCCTTCTTCTTCTCCTTCTCCTTCTCCTTCCCTTTGTCCTTCTTTTTTTGCTTCTCCTTCTTCTCCTTCTCCTTCTCCTTCTCCTGTCTCTTCTGCCTTTTTGCGGGAGGAGCTTCTCCCAATCCGTCGTCCCAGGGCACAGGCTTATTCTTGAGCAGGATCCCTACGATGCATGCATTATAAATACATACATACATACATAATACCTTGTGCATTCCAGGTGTAGCTGAAGCCGCGGACCAACTCCTCCAAATCGCCTTTGCCCTGCATGTTGCACATTAAATAAATAAGTAAGTAAGTAAGTGAGCAAGCATATACCAGATCATGCTTGCAAAAGACGGCGTGGGGAATCTCCACACAATCAAAGGGCAGCACGTCTGCAGACCCGTTGATTTTAAGGAACAATTCCCCACGCGAATTTTTGAGAATGGCTTGCAGAGTCTTGGCAATGTGCTTCGTAGACATGCCAGAGTCAGAAAGTGATCCTACACGTTGACAAACGAGCAAAATGAGTTGAATTCCAAAGACATAACTACCAGTCAGCGCCTTCAACCTTAAAATTTTTCTCGGGCCGGTCTGAAATTTGAACGTGTGGAAAAAGGGTCGTGTTATTATCAAACTTTTGTGCAGAGATTTTATTAAGAGCATGACATTTCGAGAAGATGTAACAGCATTCCCGCTCTTTCCCCAGCTCAGAATGAGCGGGAATGCTATTCTTTTTTTCTGTACACAACAATCTGTGGAAAAAACTCTGCACAAAAGTTTGTGAAAAGCGACCGGCATGATTTTGCATTTCCTTCCTACGTACTCTCAACTCATGTCATCCCTTGCATGTTTCTGCTATAACGTGTTTGTTGAAGCTATAAATGTCATTTCCTAACATTGCACGACCCAGCTTAATCTATTTTTCATAAACCAGCAATTCGATGAAACTCGTTTTTGGATTGCTGTTTTGCAAACTTTTGTGCAGAGATTTTATTGAGAACATGACATTTCGAGAAAATGTAACAGCATTCCCGCTCTTTTCCCAGCTCAGAATGAGCGGGAATGCTATTCTTTTTTTCTGTACACAACAATCTGTGGAAAAAACTCTGCACAAAAGTTTGTGAAAACCGACCGGCATGATTTTGCATTTCCTTCCTACGTACTCTCAACTCATGTCATCCCTTGCATGTTTCTGCTATAACGTGTTTGTTGAAGCTATAAATGTCATTTCCTAGCATTGCACGACCCAGCTTAATCTATTTTTCACAAACCAGCAATTCGATGAAACTCGTTTTCGGACTGCTGTTTTGCAAACTTTTGTGCAGAGATTTTATTAAGAGCATGACATTACGAGAAGATGTAACAGCATTCCCGCTCTTTTCCCAGCTCAGAATGAGCGGGAATGCTATTCTTTTCTTCTGTACACAACAATCTATGGAAAAAACTCTGCACAAAAGTTTGTGAAAACCGACCGGCATGATTTTGCATTTCCTTCCTAGTACGTACTCTCAACTCATGTCATCCCTTGCATGTTTCTGCTGCAACGTGTTTGTTGAAGCTATAAATGTCATTTCCTAACATTGCACGACCCAGCTTAATCTATTTTTCACAAACCAGCAATTCGATGAAACTCGTTTTTGGATTGCTGTTTTGCAAACTTTTGTGCAGAGATTTTATTGAGAGCATGACATTTCGAGAAGATGTAACAGCATTCCCGCTCTTTTCCCAGCTCAGAATGAGCGGGAATGCTATTCTTTTCTTCTGTACACAACAATCTGTGGAAAAAACTCTGCACAAAAGTTTGTGAAACTGACCGGCATGATTTTGCATTTCCTCTTCAATATATTATTATTATTATTATTATTATTATTATTATTATTATTATTATTATTATTATTATTATTATTATTATTATTATTATTATTATTATTATTATTATTATTATTATTATTATTATTATTATTATTGTTGTTGCTTGGAGCTGCCTTGCGGGGGTGTCAGTAGAGCCTATCGTCAAATCTTCGTACTCCCCTCACGGGTGAGACGATGGAGGCACATGTGCAGAAATGCATTCGCCATTGACTGAGAAGCACTATTATTATTATTATTATTATTATTATTATTATTATTATTATTATTATTATTATTATTATTATTATTATTATTATTATTATTATTATTATTATTATTATTATTATTATTGAGTCTTTGGAGCGGAGCCGCGTCACCGAACGGCCCCGTGCTACCAATGGAGGCACATGTCCGACAGGATCAAAGGCCAATTGACTGATAAATCTATTATTATTATTATTATTGTTATTATTGTTATTATTATTATTATTATTAGGGAGTACATAGGCCATCGGTCCTTTCCATGGGCTGATTGGTATAAAGCTCCTAGAGTAATGTTCTATGCCGTCACTTCCTTTATTCCACCGATTGGTGTGGAGACTTTCCTTATGGAATGGAGGACTGGATGCACATGGCCTTTTGGCTCAGCAATTGGCAGGAGATACACTATTATTATTATTATTATTATTATTATTATTATTATTATTATTATTATTATTATTATTATTATTATTATTATATAGCATAGTTTAAAGAGGGGAGTATAGATACTAGCTTTAGTATAACTAGCTAGTGTGTGTGGCCTTCTATCAGTGAGCCTTTCTCTGTCCTTTTTTTTTTTTAGTGATTCCCTCTAACGGGAAGCGCTGCCATTTTTTTCATGTGTATTTCAAACTTTAGGTATGCCATGCTGAGGGCTAGCAAGGCGCCGATATATGTGGCACACCGTGGTGGTGGCTACGGAGTCTTTGCTGATAAATACCTTCCTCCTTCTTTTCAGCTTGGGCTCCTCGAACCAGGAGGAAAGTCTTTGCGTGCTGCAGATCATGCTGCATTTTCTGATCATTTCACTATGAAAATTGGGAGTTCCCTGCAAACAGGGATGCATCCAATTAAATTCATTAACGAATCGAGCAGGAATGCAATGCATCTCATCAACTCTTCATCGCAAGGGTTCAACAAGCTCGACGATGACACTTGCCGACCGAACGTGAAGGTAAATTATGTTAGTTGTTACATACATCCATGCAATGTAAGTTTTTGTTACGTGTGTTGTATTTTTTCTATAAATATTGTTGTAAATAATGTCAGGTCAGCAAGGGTACTCCTATTGTGACTGTCACCACCGCAATATCGAAAGATCAAGAGATTTTGCTCAGCTATGCACCTAATCCAGACCTAGAGATAGCTACGCTGCCAAGCGATGCACATCCGGTCTGGTTGAAAGAGGCTGCCAAGGAAGGAGCTAAAATCCCAGTTTTCCTGTTCGAGACTGACATTGGTCATGTATGTTTCATCGTTCCTGAGAAAGAACATCCGCTTCCACTTAAGTCAATTTCCTTGCTTCATGAAGCAAAGGTTGAACTTTTAGCGTCGGTCAGCAGTATTAGTTCTGATGGAAAGCAACCGCTCTCCAGGTCATCATCTATTCCGCCGGAAAAAAAGAGGAAGCTTCTCGACAGCGTGTCCTCAATTTCAGATAGTCGCCGCACGCTTCTGCCCAGGGAAAGCTCGGACATTACAGTCATCACAGAAAAATCAAGCTTGAGTGATGCACAGGTAAAAAATAAATAAATGAAAATTATTACTGAGAAGATTCTTTTTTACAGGCAGGTGTTCCTGACGTTGATGCTAACCTCGACAGCTGGAAACAGTCAGACAGTTCTACTGTCACTACAGGATATGATGTTAGTAGCTGCAGCAGCTCTAGACTATATCTTCCTACTGGCTCCATGGTAATTTTTTTTCTCTACCTGTCTATGTTCATGCTGGTTAATGTTCATAAGCGATCTTGTTTGCGTAGAACGTCGACGAAGAGTGTTCAGATACGGATTCAAACGGTGATGCTGCATCTATCAACCCTGGATTGCTTCCTCCTCTGGTCGGCGTGGACGATGCGGAATTATCCAACGAGCTTCGATTGAACTTCGACGAGCTTATGGAATCGAATGAGCTGTTGTATAACATCATGAGATTATCACCAATTCCTTACAGCAGACCACGTAAGAATCCAACGCGCCCCTACACGATGAAAAGTCGCACGAAAGGTGCAGTGAAGCTTCAGAGACCGTCTGCGCTCCAAAAACTGTTGGGGATTACCTTCGCCGACTTGGACAGGGAAGTTAAGTCTGTCTGCTGCAAAAAGTGGAAGTGTTATTCATTTATCGACACGCGTGATGTGCTTTACACGAGAGCGAAGAATGCGTCATCGTCTCTCAGTGAGCTTTATTCTTGGGCAGCTTCGCAGCTTGAATCGTTTCAAACAAAAACTGGATCGTTTCAGTATATGTATTTAACGGAGGCTGTGTGCAAAGTAGCCTGGCAGCGTATCTACGGGATCGGTGATAAAGTTTTGTCAAGAGCACACAAACTTCTTGCAAATAACACGAAGGTTTTGACAAAAAGCTACTCAACCGTTCCTGAAACAGAAGATGTGGTAGCAGTATTACTCTGCGAGAAGTTCATGGAGAGTTACCCGGAGATATGCAGCGACGGAATATGGAGGATGCAAGAAATGGCTCAGGACGCAGGAGTCCAAAACTATGTTCGCGAGAATTGGAAAGATATGTGCCTTCGGTTTGGTTGTTCGAAACGAGTTGATCCAAATAATCCTCCGACAGACAATACGATCAACAAAGTTTGGCGCATGGATTTTCCGCACGTCAAGTTTGTCAGAGGTATTATGCATATTTTCGTTATCATTACTTATTACAGGTTTGTTTTGCAGAAGGAGATTTCTCAAAATGCGAGATCTGCACAGAGCTTGCTGCTGATCATTCTAACGGTTTCAGGACTGAAGTAGAAGCTCAAGAATGGCGTCGCCGTAGCAGGCTTCATCACAAAATTCACAGGGCGTGCCGCGTTGCCAGCATGCAGCGCAAGAAGGCAGCACCAGCAGATTTTGCTGCCACAGTCATATCAGCCGATATGAAACCGCCAGTGAAGATCCCATCTTGCCGCCGCGCCGCGAAAGATTTCAAAGGAAAAATTGTGTTTCGCCTTTGCGTTGGAATCAATACCTGCTACACTACCGATACGCATTTTATTCTGACGTACCTTGAAGGCGCGGTAGAACACGGCGCGAACAGCAACATTACTATGCTTGCCGCACTTTTACATTGGCAACTTTGGAACCCTCGCACAATGCAAGCGTGGAAATTATATCTTGAGTGGGACGGAGCTGGTGATAACACCGCGTGGGCGATGCTGGGTTTCCTTGGGCTCAATGTCGTTGACAGAGGAATCCGTTTCCAAGTAGAGTCACATCGCAAGCCACCAGGGCACGGGCACGATGGAGATGATCAGGAATTTCGAGTTATGGATATCGGGTGGAAGAGCACCTTCCTGACAACTAACATCGCTCAAGCGTTATTAAAGCTCATTCTTGCATTCAAGAAGCAGCACAAGAAGAGGCATGTGCTGGTTGTTCTCGGATGTAACTACGACTGGATGACTCATTTTAGCCCGTGTATGAACAAGAGTTTCAAAAACTACAACAAACCCTTGGCATATAGAATCACCAAGAAAGATCCTGACGCTTTGCCGACTGTAGAGATCGCTACTTGGGGAGACGCACAGGATTTTCATGGAGTGCGTGATGATCCCAGAGGAGAACCGATCAATTTGTTTATCGGACGCCCCGGTAATAATATTATCTATCTTTCTCTTTCTCTCTCTCTCTATATATATATATATATATCTCTCTCTCTCTCTCTTTCTCTCGTTCTATCTATCTATCTCTCTCTCTATTTATGACAGCGACCGACATGCCTCCCAAGCTTCCAGTGGCTACTTCGTCAATCCGCGCCTGAAGAAGGATATTCGTGCTTTGGCTACTAAATACCTAGGGCCGGATGAGCGAGCACATGTGGAGGAAATGTTAGCAGGTGGAAATTTGACCAGAGTAGAGGTGGATGGAGATTACTTCGAAGGCGGCCTGCCCGGCCGTCCTGCTCATATGTCCTGTGTCGATGCAAAAGGCAAGGAATGGAGAGCAGAATTTCGATTGATCGACGAGCTACCTGTAAATTGGATGGAGTTGCCTCAAGAACGACAGGAGAAAATGAACGCACTTACGCGTTTGACTGATGAAGAGCTGCTGTCCTTACCACGCACTTATTTTGTTAATGAAGGACGTCCTCCAGCTCACCCGAGATGGCGTGGTGCAAGACAGCTTACTAGCGAAGAAAAGCAGGAGCAGGATTTAGCATTTGAAAATGCTTCTGAGCCTTGGCGGAAAATTCTCACGTTGCTAAGATCGTCAGAGGAAAAAAAGCAATTTGCGTCCAAGCAGATGGTAGTTAGCGAATTGAAATCATGGATGAGAATGCATGGTGTTGCAACGCAAAACTCCGATCGGAAACAGTTCAAGAAGGCAGAGCTTATTGAACAAGCGTGGAACCATTTCGAACGATGCGACTGTGGGTTCCCTGAGGAAGAAGAGCTTGGTGCTGCTCAGCCTGCAGAACCAGTGGCAGATTCAGAGGATGACTTATCTGATACTTCATCTTCCAGTTCATCAACTGACTCATCGTCTGATCGATCTTCTGGTTCAGAGGAAGAAAAGCATGGTATTAGTTTTCTTCTTCTTCTTCTTCTTCTTCTTCTTCTTCTTCTTCTTCTTCTTCTTCTTCTTCTTCTTCTTGTTCTTCTCCTCCTTAACATGATGCTATCCATATTGTAGATGATTCAGATCGCTCCGACGCAAGTTGGAGAATGCGTAACTCAGGAATCCGTTTGCGCGGACGTCGCCGCGCACGTCGTGCTGCGGGTGGACGTGGACGTGGACGTGGACGTGGTCGTATGTGATTATTTTTTTTGAATGAATTTTTCTGGGTCCGACTTTTTCATAATGGTTTTTGTCTAGGGCAACTGCAACTGTAACGCTTCTTCTAAAAACTGAAATTAGAAATTTGTTTAACTCTGATAATGCACCAGAATCTGATGTGAAGCGTCCTCCCTCCGACCCATTCCCCCCCCCCACCCCCCCCCCTCCCCCCTCTACGTACCAGCGTACGTCACAGCGGGCAAACAGAATTTTTTGAAGGTAAAACCATGTCTTAATATAGTAAAATGCTTAATATAAGCAAGAATAAACAGTAAAAGCAAATTCTGCATGTTGGGCATTGTTATCATCATAGATTCATGGTAGCCGGGACTACGAAAAAGTAGAAAAATTACCGTGTCGGACCGGTTCCTGCCCACCTCTGAAGATGAAGTTAAAGTGTATTGCAATTAATAAAAACATATTTTAATATTATTTTTATATGTTCTGCAATCAGGGAATTCATTTCCTTTTATTTCCACACGTTTTCAAAAAAGTCCATATACTTCATGGAAAATTTCGGAAAAAGGGATACCCCCAAGATTGTCGAATGTTTAGTTCTATGGGCTATTCTATGGCCGCAAGTCGATCATCCTCTATTTCTTTTCGGCGTTACACACAGTTAACCCGAGTAAGCTTACTCAGCTCATACAACAATGCTCGACGTTTAGCTCAGTGAAGTCCAAGAACTTCCTCGAGACACACGTGTTCGAAAATACGGTTCAAAGCCTTGCTCCGTCAACACTGTTTCAAGAAGTGATGAGTGCATGCTCAAACATGGACTCGCTCACGGAGGCACATACGGCACAGGCAGGCGGTGTACCTGTTGGCGCACAAGCCACGTACACAAACAGAGTTGCCGGTTGGAAGAGACAGAGAGAGCCAGACCTGAAGACCGCATGTTGGAGGTGGTTCGCGGGCTTGCAGTGTAAGGCACAGATGGAGAACAGAGACTGCTCTTTCAATCATGATAGGCAGAACCCAACAGCAAGGGCAAATTTTCTGAGCAGGACGGAAGGCAAGGAACCGGGCCTTTTCAATATGCTTCGCTGTGAACGAAGGTTGGTATGCCAATATGTGTGATGATGAGGAGTTACGAGAGGCAATCATTACCTACATGAAGAGGATGAAGGAGAAGAAGGAGGAAAGGGAGAGACAAAAGAACTTAAAGGCCTCTCAAAGAGGACGAGAAGGAGGAGCAGGAGCAGGAGGACGAGGAGGACGAGAAAGAGGAGGAGGAGGACGAGGACGAGGAGGAGGAACATGGAGAGGAGCCTCGAGGTGGCAGGGAACCCCTCAGAGAGGAAGAGGAGGAGGTCGGGGATATACCCCTTATGGAGGGAGAGCTGTTCGAGCTCCAGCCCCCCCACCCAGAGGAGGAGGAGGCTCGTGGGCAAGCTCCAACCCAAATTTCGGTCGAGCTCAGGCCTACAACACGGCCTCGGAGACCGATACGTCATCCTACCCGGACACTACTCAAGGTAATCGTTTCGAGGTGGTGAAATGACTGGAGGGGGAAGAAGAGAGGAAGGAGAAGACTGTGAAGTTTAACCCTAAAGTCACAGTGCTTTCTAATGCTGTTGTGCAGACTGGGCCAACGCTTCCTCTATGTGAAAACAAAGATGTGGGTACACAGAGACTGCAGCCCCAAGGTAGTCTCATACCCGTTCATACAGCACGGTTACCAATGATAACTGATGCAAATAGGAAGGCGAGACTTGCGATGGAGGCGAGGAGGCCAATGGCAGACGTATCGCCTCGGCCAAGCAAACAACCACGAACAGACTCAATGTCTACGGTCGCGGCGGGTGGCGAGCAAAAAGACAATGTGTGTACTCAAGTACCACAAGACAATGTCGCTCAAATAGTAAACGCACCAGTACCGCAGAATAATAAAAATGTTAATGAGGTGAAGCAGGAGGAGAAGAAGGAGGAGTTGAAAAACTTAGAGACAAGACTCCAAAATTTGGAACGTAAAGTTCTTGTTCTCGCAGCCAATATACACAGGCCCGATGCTCTGTGTTATACGGAACTTTATTGTGAAACATTGAAGACAATATTAAAAGTTGGTAATGATACGATGGCGAATATTAATATTGTCGGCCGGAAGTTTTTTAATCGATACCGGGACTGGGTGGACGGAAATATGAAAAAGTCAACGGGCACTCTCAAAGGAGTGAGCAGCCGGACGGATATCACGGGAATCATCACACTGACCTTTAAATTGAAATCCGCACGAGTATACCGTATGGACCTCTATGTCGTCCCCGGTTACCACGGGTCAATATTACTATCGTATGACCAATTGGCTACGATGGGGGCTGTGATTGATTGCGCCGCACGGCGAGTGATATATGGAGTAAAAAGAATAGAAGAGAACGATATTGATCCCTTCAACGCTACTGACTCTTATGAGGCTTATGAGCTGAGTCTAGCGACGGATCACAAAAAGATTGCCATCGCACATGAGGCACTTGAGGTGTACGTTCACCCCCATGTCGTAAGACCGGATGAACTGTCCTGGACCGACAATTGGGAATCCCAAGTGTGCACTGTCACAGTTCCGACATGCCATTGGGACAAAAAGTCTATTGATGACTTAATCGAGAAGCGAAAGGAGGAGATTATATGTGTCGCACAAAGAAGCCCGTCGTTGGCGAGATTCGCGGAAGGAGTAGGAACAGATGTCCATATTACTAACGGATACTGTTTCCATGCGAAAGTAGGAGAAGAAAAAAGGGAGGCGTTTGTACCAAGGAGAACGGGGCGAATCCCGGATACTCCACCAGAAACTATTAAACGTTTTATTACTGATTTCTGGGGTGACGAGTCCACGTGGCCGCGTTCACTGTCTGAAGTGAAGAAATGCTTACGGACTTTATTCGAAAATAATAAGCAGTATACTATTATCCTGCCATATAATGAGAAGGCGATATGGGCGCAGGAAATAAGGGACCGGCTTATTGATCATCCTATACCGGTACCCTCTCGCAAGCAACAGCTAGTGGTGGCTTGTCGTATGGGAACTCGTGAGCAGAGCAGTGCATACAAGCGGAAGCTCAGAGACCTCGACAAGTTGAAATTGATACCGCAAGCATTCACATGCTTTGATGGTTTTTACACCCGTAAAGCTCCTTTGCAATACGCGAGACTCATTGACATGCTGGTGGAGCTCGGTAAAGATGATGAGCCGGACACGGTCACGTATGAAAAGACGGGCCTAGATGATGTCTCGGAAGAGGACTTAGGCTTGGAGGAGGACAGAGAACCCCTCAAGCAACATAAGCAGATGTCTGATGAAGATTTTCAAGAGGCGGCGCGGAAAATATTGGAAGAAGGAGTAGGCACGGAGACGGAGAAGGAGCTTTTAAAAGCCAAATTAGAGGCGAACAAGGAAATTTTTGACCCTCCACATGCAGGTGGTGTCAAGCCTGAAGATTTCACTGCGGTTATTTACAAAATACCGGGTGCGGAGCCGTCACCGGCACCACGAAGGGCGAATTTGAGTATACATGAGGCGAAGATAGCGGAGGAGCTAGCAAGACAGCTGCTCAATGAGGACTTTATTGAGAGATCAACATCCTCAATAGTCTCACAACCGAGAATAGTGCCGAAGCCAGGAGGAGAATGGCGCCTGACAGTTAACTATGCTCGTGTTAACAAGGTGCTGGAGGAAGAGAGAAATCCTCTCCCGACATTAGAAGAAGGAAGGAGAGTTCTGCGGAATGCAAAATTTCTATTCGGTCATTGACCTTAAGAATGGCTTCTGGCAGATACCACTGGAGGAAAAGTCCAGATGGCTGACGGCGTTTGTGGTGGGTATGGAAATATATCAATGGAAAGTGCTTCCGATGGGCCTCAAGCAAGCCCCAGGACTTTTCCAGAAGGCGATGCAGAAGATGTTGAGCAGTCAGTACGATGATTTGTCTGACGGAGGCTTTATGAGAAGGCGGGGACAGAAGGCGGGAGAATATGCATTTTGCTATATCGATGACATTATCGTATACTCTAACACAATGGAGGAGCATATCGATCATTTGTCCGATATATTCAGGCGCATCGGAGCTTTTGGCCTGAAGTGCAATCTAAAGAAGTGTCAACTTGCCAAGACGAGTGTGACATACTTAGGGTACGAGATCTCCCATAATCGAGTCTCGATATCCAAAGAGAAGAGGGAGGAGATTATGAATCGACCGATACCGAAGAACCGCACTGAATTGCACTCATTCCTTGCGACGGTGCAATACTATAGCCAGTTTATACCCGATTGGGGTGCAACACGGGTTAAGTTGGAGAAAATGATAGATTTTGGAGACTTTGAGAAGTGGGGCGAAGAGGCTTTGCAAGCGTTTCATGCGCTCAAAGATCTCATTTACAAAGACCCGAAAGACGGAGGACTGGTGTTAACGATGCCCGACTTTACGAAACAATTCGTAGTCGATACAGACGCATCTAAGTTTGCGATTGGGGCTGTATTACAACAAGAGGATGAGGAGAAGAAATTACGCCCAATCATGTTTATTAGTAGGAAGTTGTGTGCGGCGGAGAGAAACTATTGCACAAGGCAAAGAGAGGCGTTGGCGGTAGTATGGGCCCTCAAGAGGCTCAGAGAGTATTTGTGGGGAGGACCTCAATTTACTGTCAGAACTGATCATCATAACCTGTTATGGTTGATGAATCATAAACAGACGGGACGGCTGGCGCGGTGGCAAGCGTTCTTGTCTTGTTTCGATTTTACAATGGTCCATCTACCGGGAAAGCGAAATGTGGTCGCTGATAGCCTCTCTAGGCTAGAGTTTAACTCAGAAGTATCGGCGTTGGTGTCCACGGTGGAGATGGAAGACTTGTCCACTGACAAGGTGTATGAGGTCAGCCACATTGAGGCGATTGAGATGGCGAGTGGAGTCCGATATGACCGCACAGGTCTACGGTACAGTCCACAAGGCCCGGATCACGGGATATGTTGTGAGCTACATACCCAGGAGGACGCTGAGTGGTCCTATGAGGTATATGAGAATGCGAAGGCGAACATAAGAGAGGAAGAGGAGACGCAGGAAGTTTATGCGGAGCCTCCTCAAGAGCGGAGAAGTGACCTAGACGATGACCCGGAAAGAATCGGGGTACGGCTAGAAGATGGTACTATCCATATAGCCTCGCCTACCGCATGGAGGCAACAACAGGCTCAAGATCCGGAGTTTAAAGAACTGATACAGTTATATCAGAACCCGGATGAGCTACGGATGACGAAAGCGATCAAAGATCAGATGAAGGAGATGGGATGGAGAGATGGTCTACTGTGGTACAAGGGCCTTCACGGTCGCTATGCGTCACAGCCGGACAAATGGACCCTTTGGGTACCGGAGAGTCTGAGACGATTTATATTTGTCGCAGCCCACAATTGCCCACTTTTGGCGCATCCGGGTCGACAACGAACTCACATGTTCGTAGCGAGGCGATTCTGGTGGAAGAAGATGAAGGAGGAGATAGATCAGGCGGTGGATGCATGCATCCCGTGCAAGATAAACAAAACACCACTGAAGGCAAATTTCGGCCTGATTGGCGAATTTCCTCTTCATGCGGGGATGTTTGAGTTTATACACATTGATCATGTGGGACCTTTCCCAGAATCGAAGGATGGTTACAAATACCTCCTTACAGCTATTGACAGAGCCACCAACTATGTGTGGATCATCCCTGTCAAAGACGTTACCGGCAAGACGACGGCCGAGGCGCTGATCGATAGGATCATCTCACAGATCGGAGTACCAAGAAAGATATGTTCTGATCGAGGCTCGGACTTTAATAACGAGGTCATCGACAAACTATCTAAGTATTACGGGATGAAATGGCAATATGTTACTGCCTATAACCCGCGAGCAAATGGGAAAATCGAGCGGGTACACAGACCCCTCAAAGCCTCGCTAAAGATGTATTGCACGAAGAAGGAGAATCAAAGAGCATGGGTCGAGGCAGCACCATCATTTGCGTTTGCAATGAACTGTCTACCCTCTACGGCGTTAGGAGGCTCGAAGAGCTCAATCTCGCCATATCAGTTAGTATATGGGCGTGAGCCTGATATCCCGACTTCGCTCCTTCACCCAAAAGACACTTGGGCGGATGCGGATGAGTTGTTTGGGATGAGACTTAGAGTGAAGATGGAGGCGGAACAAATAGTCAGGGCGCATAGAGAGGTGGAGCACCGAAAGACTGATGCTGAAGGGGTGCGACAAGCGCACTTGGATCAGATCAACTTCCAGGTCGGGGATATTGTACTATTGTACCATCCTCAAGTCCCGAAGGGAGTCAGCTCTAAGCTGTTCACTCACTGGAAAGGACCTTATCAGATTATGGAACAGACGGGACCTCTGAATTACAAGATCAGGGGTAGAGGGAAGGTGCAAATTGTGAATGTAAGAAGGCTGATTAAGTATGATCCCTTCTTACTGGAAGATGAATCCGTTGAGGAGGCGTTAAAACGGATGAAGGATGATTTCAAAGAGGTGCCGCCCATCCACAAGGAGGCTGGCATAGACCAAGACGATGCTTATCGGGCACCGATAGCTGAGAAGGAGGAGAGTGAGGTGGACAGCAAGGAGAAGACTGACCGCATAAGCGCGGTGGGGACTCAGTCCAAGTCTCCGCGAGAGCATAGCGGAAAGAAGGAGAAGATCACAGAGGCGCAGCTAAGGAGAGCGCGGAATGATCTTATCAACGACCAACCGAGGAAGGCGATGAGGTCGATGAGATCAAAGGACGTCCACCAGGAGGAGGAGGGGACGGACACTGACCCAAACGCGGGCAACGTTGAGATTGTCCATGAGCGATGGAAGGAAGGCGATGCGATAGCAACCATCGCATGGGTGAAAAATGTTTTCTATCTGATGAGACCAGCGGAACAACATGTCGCTGATGACACTCTCTCAGACTTATACTTGATGCGGGTCGTGGCGGTCCCACGACAGATGCGTGTCACACGGACACTCAAAATATCATCAGCCGCAAAGATAGTACAACCGATACTCCAGTTCTGGAGAAGTATGGACCCGGTTGAGGATCCAAAGGCAAGACATTATCTGCCAGTATGTAAAGACGCAAAAAGTCTCGAGACATGGGATGATACAATTACTCCCAGAGACAAGGATTACACTGCGTGGACCATTCAGACACTGCCAAGAGGAGTGCTTGATGTCCCTTTTGAATTATCGTTGGGCGGAATCCCTAATAAGATCTGGGACATTCTCGAACAGTCAAAGTTCGATCTGACTTTTGTTGGTGGTCCTCCACCAGGCAAAGAAATCCGCGCCAGACGACGAAGGCAGTGACAAAGAAACTATTTTTCTTTATGCGTCTCAAATAAACTGATTGATTGCCCACGGCGTATCATGATTTGATCATGCATCATCAGTTATCAATATGAATATTAAAAAGACTCAGTGATATAACTTGGCATTCGATCGCAACATACGAGTGCGAAAGGTCGATCGACGATGATACTACACCGTATACGGGGATCGCTAGTGTATTGAGCGATGGTGTTCCCGGGTATGACCCTGTCCAAGTCCTGGGATGATGTTCTCGAAAATGAAATGTTCTCTGAAACTTTCATTAAATTATTTTTTACGATAGATTATATACTGTCGTACCTGAGCACGGTCAATCTCTACTTGTGTCGGTATATCGCAGGGTCGGGTACATACACCTCGACTTCGGATATAGCTATTAGGACTGGCCCCCTAATACTATATCATAGGATATCCGTCTTATACAAGGGTATGTCATTAAAAAAGACAATGTACTTACGATCTCCCTGTGAATAATAATAATAATAATAATAATAATAATAGTGTATCTCCTGCAATTGCTGAGCAAAAGCCATGTGCATCCAATCCTCCATTCCATAAGGAAAGTCTCCACACAATCGTGGAATAAAGAAGTGACGCATAGAACATTACTCTAGAGCTTTATACAATCAGCCATGGAAAGGAACGATGGCTATGTACTCCTAATAATAATAATAATAATAATAATAATAATAATAATAATAATAATAGTGCTTCTCTGTCAATGGCTGATGCATTTCTGCACATGCGCCTCCATCGTCTCACCCGTGAGGGGAGTACGAAGAATTGACGATAAGCTCTAATGACACCCCCGCAAGGGCAGTTCCAACACTTCCAGACGGGCCGGTATGTTCAATGAAAATACTGGTCCAGACGGATCGGTATGTTCAATGAAAATACTGGTGGCACCGACGGGAATCGAACTGGCGACAGGGCCCAGATGGTAGAACTTGACCACTGGGCTATCACGGTGTCCATAATAATAATAATAATAATAATAATAATAATAATAATAATAATAGTGTATCTCCTGCCAATTGCTGAGCCAAAAGGCCATGTGCATCCATTCCTCCATTCCATAAGGAAAGTCTCCACACCAATCGGTGGAATAAAGGAAGTGACGGCATAGAACATTACTCTAGGAGCTTTATACCAATCAGCCCATGGAAAGGACCGATGGCCTATGTACTCCCTAATAATAATAATAATAATAATAATAATAATAATAATAATAATAATAATAATAATAATAATAATAATAATAATAATAATAAGAAGGAGATCAAAGGGGGAATCGTACTACACCGCCACGTTGCTTGTATTTTTTATTAATAGTACGTTTGTTCTTGACATACTGCCGAAAAAAAAAATTGAGGGGAAGGAGTTCAAAATTTACAAGAAAGGCTAGAGAATCCGCTTTGACGTGCCGTATGAGGATATATTTATCGTCTTTTAGCGTCTATCCGTGGGTCGATGCGCTGTGTGGCATGACTCCATAGCGCATACTATTGCAGAAAGAAATCAGAAGGTGTATGACGAAAATGCTATTTCCGTCATAAAATCGGGAGGGGGTACTGTAGGCATCACCCCCCGGATAGCCGGTAAAAAGTACCTTTTCCTGGTGACAGGTGCACCAGCTTGTTTTTCAGTATTATTTGTCCGGATTGGACCTGATGCCATTTTATTCCTGGTCTGTTGCCGTTTTCCTTTTGGGCTTCACTGAGCTAATACAACGAGACATCATTCTCATTCTTGAGGACTGTGTTTGGTTGTATTACCGACTTTTTACGAGCTATCGTTGGGGGCATTACAGTATGCTCACGACGAAGGTTGTGACACGGAAGTCTGTGGCGTAGAATTGGTTTAGGTTGATGTAGGCTGTGTGGTTACGGATGTGGTTGCGTTAAAATGGAAGCGTTAGTAGTACGGCCAGTGTGAGAAAAATTACGAGTTGATATGGGCAAAAAAAGGAAATTTCTTTTGTAAAAAGGGAAATTTTCCAGTGCACCTTAGGCGACAAAATATTGGTAGGGTGGAAATAAATTAGACTAATTTGTGTTACTGCATAGTACTTTGTTAGTTCCTCAATGATTTTGCCACGGTAGTACTACTTAGAAAATATTAATCTTTAATCATAGTAATAAATAAATACGGGAAAGTGAGAATGTCTTTTGTCCCAACTTGAAGACTAGTCTACAGAGTCAAAAGGAAAAAGAAAGCGAGGAGAGAAAGGCAAATGCCGAACAGACAATGACAGACACTTGAAAGATAATTCAAACTTGAGTGTCCGGCCGGCATACGCAAATACCGGTAAAATGATGGTTAAGAACCTAAAAAGGCTGGTAACTGTTGGCCGGAGGCTTTTAAGGATTTAAATTATTAATATTAACGAATGAATATTGATTGAATTCAGGATAAACAGACTCTGGGGCTGTTACACCGGGCCGGTCGCTTCTATTGACAAATTTAAAGACAGGTAAAGTTTTTATATAATAACTGTAGGGTAAGCGCTGAAAAAAAGGTTGCAGGAAATGATAGGCTAATAGTGTTCAACGGTACAGGGAATAAAAATGAGAGGAACACGTTCCGATGATTAGTGATTGATAACCTAGTACAGAAATATTATTTAAAATAAAAAGAATAGGAGAAAAGAAAATAGGTGATATAGAAAAGGGATGGTATATATATCGGCGGGAAAACCAGGCAACCTGCCAGAAAGACAGGGGGAAGGAAAAAGAAAAAGGAGGGCTGAATAGTGAAAAGAAGACTAACACGAAAGAGTGGAAGAAAGAAGGGCAAAGAGAGAAATAAGCCATGCATGTAAAATTTACCATCAAACATATAAGAATAAATAAA
>WBZZ01001827.1:52500-115000 GCA_019918135.1 Paulinella micropora
AGTAAGTAGTAAGTAGTAAGTAGTAAGTAGTAAGTAAGTAGTAAGTAGTAAGTAGTAAGTAGTAAGTAAGTAAGTAAGTAAGTAAGTAAGTAAGTAGTAAGTAGTAAGAGGTAAGAGGTAAGAGGTAAGTAGGAAAGTATGTAAGTAAGTAAGTAAGTAGTAAGTAGTAAGTAGTAAGTAAGTAGTAATAAGTAAGTAAGTAAGTAAGTAAGTAAGTAAGTAAGTAAGTAAGTAAGTAAGTAGTAAGTAGTAAGTAGTAAGTAGTAAGTAGTAAGTAGTAAGTAAGTAAGTAGTAAGTAAGTAGTAAGTAGTAAGTAAGTAAGTAGTAAGTAGTAAGTAGTAAGTAAAGTAGTAAGTAAAGTAGTAAGTAGTAAGTAAGTAGTAAGTAGTAAGTGGTAAGTAGTAAGTAGTTAGTAAGTCGTAAGTAGTTAGTAAGTCGTAAGTAGTTAGTAAGTCGTAAGTAGTAAGTAGTAGTAGTAGTAGTAGTAGTAGTAGTAGTAGCAGTAGCAGTAGTAGTAGTAGTAGTAGTAGTAGTAGTAGTAGTAGTAGTAGTAGTAGTAGTAGTAGCAGTCGTAGTAGTAGTAGTAGTGGTAGTAGTAGTAGATCAATAGACTCTAAGACTGGTCAGTACAGCAGAGCCGCACAAGCACAATGGGATAAGCTACCAGAACACCTGAGAGATATCTCTTACAAAGCTGAATTCAAGGCGTATCTCTTACAGCTGCAGCAATCATGACACTGCCTACGGGCCTAAAGAGGGCGTTGGACACCTCAATATCAGATGATACCTGAGTGTGGGACAAGTTCAGTGTTGATCACATCCTAAGCCGGAGTGTGGTTAGCCAAACCCCCTTGGGAAGTCACGTGTCTTCCAGCTTTTGTGAGCGCCACCGTTATGTACACAACTGACTAGGACTATAATACCCTCAACGTATATATCTACTACTAACTACTACTACTACTGACTACTACTACTACTACTAACTACTACTACTACTTACTACTACTACTACTAACTACTACTACTACTAACTACTAACTACTACTACTAACTACTAACTACTACTACTACTACTAACTACTACTACTAACTACTACTACTACTACTAACTACTACTACTAACTACTACTACTACTAACTACTACTACTACTACTACTACTAACTACTACTACTACTACTAATACTAATACTACTAACTACTGTAGTAGTAGTAGTAGTAGTAGTAGTAGTAGTAGTAGTAGTAGTAGTAGTAGTAGTAGTAGTAGTAGTAGTAGTACTAGTAGTACTAGTAGCAGTAGTAGTAGTAGTAGTAGTAGTAGTAGTAGTAGTAGTAGTAGTAGTAGTAGTAGTAGTAGTAGTAGTAGTAGTAGTAGTAGTAGTAGTAGTAGTAGTAGTAGTAGTAGTAGTAGTAGTAGTAGTAGTAGTAGTAGTAGTAGTAGTAGTAGTAGTTATTACTATATTATTATTATTATATTATTATTATTATTATTATTATTATTATTTGGACACCGTGATAGCCCAGTGGTCAAGTTCTACCATCTGGGCCCTGTCGCCAGTTCGATTCCCGTCGGTGCCACCAGTATTTTCATGAACATACCGGTCTATTTCTGGACCAGTATTTTCATTGAACATACCGGCCCGTCTGGAAGTGTTGGAACTGCCCTTGCGGGGGTGTCATTAGAGCTTATCGTCAATTCTTCGTACTCCCCTCACGGGTGAGACGATGGAGGCGCATGTGCAGAAATGCATCAGCCATTGACAGAGAAGCACTATTATTATTATTATTATTATTATTTTTATTTTATTTTAATATTTTTAATCTAAGTCATTTTATTTTAATACTTTAATATTTTGATAATTTCTCATTATCTTTAATAACTTGAGACGTAGGTCACCATCTAGTTAAATCAATAGCTCTTGAGCTAACGATTTGTATGGATCGACCAGAGGTTAAATTGTTAACTTCATTAAACCGAAGGCCTAGGCCTAGTAGTAGTAGTAGTAGTAGTAGTAGTAGTAGTAGTAGTAGTAGTAGTAGTAGTAGTACAACGACTCAACGACGGGTCAATACAGCAGAGCAGCACAAGCACAATGGGATAAGCTGCCAGAGCACCTAAGAGATATCTCATACAAAGTAGAATTCAAAAAGGAACTCAAAGCATATCTCTTAAGGATGCAAGAATCCTGACACTGCCTACGGGCCTAAAGAGGGCGTTGGACACCTCATCATCAGATGATACCTGAGTGTGGGACAAGTTCAGCGTTGATCACATCCTAAGCCGGAGTGTGGTTGGCCAAACCCCCTTGGGGAGTCACCTCGTGTCTACCAGCTTTTGCGAGTGCCACCGTTATATATAGTACTGAGTGAGAATATAACACTTTCAACATATATATATAAATATATATATTATATATATTTATGTATATATATAATATATAGTACTGAGTGAGAATATAACTCTTTCAACATATATATATTATATTATTATATATATTTCCGTTTTTTTTTTTTTTTTTTTTTTTTTTTTTTTTCGTTCCTCACTGAACTAGAACTTTACTTTGACTTCATAAAAGATTAATCTAATATATATATATATATATATATATATATATATATATATATATATATAAATACATATATATATATATATATTAATATATATATATATAAATATAAATAATAATACAAAATCTATGATAGGCCTGATCATATGTATTTCCTTTTTGTCCTATAAACATTTTTTAAAAAATAATACAAAAAACATGTGATAGGGCTGATCATATGTATTTCCTTTTTGTCCCGATCAGGACCGGTCGGGTTAGTAATGCCATTTTAGTACTGTCATATTGGCATTAGACGTGAATATTCACGATCAGCCAAATTATACGTGTTTTGCGGTGTAACTGCATTTTTGTGGTCGTTAGTGGCACCAGGTTGCACCATGTGATACGGGCGAAAAAGGCAGTAGTTGTTGCAATTTCGGCAATGCCGAAATGTCCTTTGGGTGGTGCCCCTTTCGGCCGTATCACACAGGTGGCACCATTCACCACTTTTTTCAAGCGATAGTTTGAGACATCTGCCACGGGTCTGGCCCCTGCCACCTGGGGGGAGGGAGGGTTTTTTGCCCCTTCCTGAAAAGTTGTGGATAAACTTCCCGACTTCACGTCTCATAGCCACATTTTGTGATGGAAATTCACGGTAAACGGGCGAAAAAGGCAATAGTCGCTGCAATTTCGGCAAAATGCCGAAATGTCCCTGGGTGATGCCCCTTTCGGCCGTATCACACCGGTGGCACCATTCGCCACTTTTTTCAGGCCATAGTTTGAGACATCTGCCACGGGGTTGGACCCTGCCACCTGGGGGAAGGGAGTTTTTTTTGCCCCTTCCTGAAAAGTTGTGGATAAACTTCCCGACTTCACGTCTCATAAACACATTTTGTGGTGGGAATTCACAGTCAGCCTAAATACATGTGTTTTGCGGTGTAACTGTATTTTTGTGGTCACCTGTGCCACCGATGAAAAAAGGCAATGGTTAGGATGATTGCGGCAGTGCCGAAATACCCCTGGGTGCTGCCTTTTTCGGCAGTATCACGCAGGGTGGCGCCGGGTGGCATGGTTAGGTGAAAAACACCTGATTTTTCTGGTGGTAGGATTCTGGATTTTTTGGCGACCGAACTTTGCGGCCTTCTCCTGCGGCCGCCCGTGGTCCGTTTTGGCTGGGACAAGTGGCGTTCGACGCGCCAGGTCGAAATCTACCGGAATCTACCATAAAAATTTTTCTATTGTGCGGTGCCACCTGACCCCACACACAAGTGAAAATCCCCTTATTTGTGCAGTGGGTACCAGCCACGATTTTTTTTGTGCATAGGCCCAATGCTCCTGCCTCTCGCAGTCCGAAAAAGCAGTGAATGATTCGAAGTGCGCGCACCAAGAGGGGTGCAGGTGTCACTGCCGGTCCGAGCAGAGCTGCAGCGCACAATGTGGGCGGCTCTGCAAAGATTGCTACTCGCTCCGCCACCAAGGCTGCAGCGCCCAATGCGGGCGGCCCTGGCTGGAAGAGCAGTAAGGCGCTGCCACCGCCCCCTCCTGGTCGCACGCGCCGAGAAATGACCACGCCACTGGACCGCTGCATCCGCCAGAAAAAGGCTCAGCCCTCGTCCGCCGCAACCAAGCGTAACAGGAAAAAGAAAGAGAAGAAGAAAGCGAAAAAGAAAGCCAAGAAGATGTCAGGAGAGGAGATGGCCTGCCTTCGCCTGGCAATTGAGTACAACCACGTGGCTCAGCTTGGCTGTGACAGCAGTCACGTCGGAGAGCCGCCTTATGAAGGGCCCGAGTCCGATGCCTGGGACCGTCTACAAGAACTCTCGGCCGAAGACTTGAAGCGAGAGGCAGAGCAGGCTAAGGGGTCCATCCGCCAGGAAGTGATGCTCCCCAGCAAGGAGAGCTTCTTGTGGCTTGCCTACAACTGGGAAGACCAGCCGCATGCTCCGACCCCCGGCCGGGAGGACATCAAGGTTGATTTGGACACCGACTCGTTCATCATCGCGTTCCCTGACAAAAAGGAACCTCTGCGGAAAAAGCCCGTGCAGGAGCTCATCCCCATCAAAGTGTTTCGTGACGAGTTTAAGGGCCAGCCTGGCAGGGAGCGGGACCACGAGGAGCGCCAGCACATGGTTCATGCCTGCATCAGCCGGGCGGGCTTGCGCAAAACGAACGGCCTGAAGCCGGATGTGTACTGGCCGCTGGGCAGCGGTGCCAACGACGACGGCCCGGCGCCCTTCCCGCGTGGCGACCTGTATCGCCTCTCCGCGCGCTCCTCGGGCCGATACTACTGCGTCCAAGACGCGTTCTTCAACGCGTTGGTCGCTGCGGGCTGTCAGCCGCCCAGCAAGTACCTCGCACTCTTGCACGCAAAGCTGAACGGCTACTGCGAAGTCCAGCAGCTCATCGATTTTCTCGGCGACGGCTTCCGGTGCTTCGACACGGGCTCACTCTACTCTCTCCGCCCTCTCAAGAAGGCGAGCTGGTACGACCTGACCCGCAAGGGCAGCGACCTTCGTGGCATCTTTCTCGTCAGCGGCTGGGCCCACACGGTAGCAGTGGACACGAAGAACGGTCTTTTGCTGAACGCGGCCAGCCATTTCGCCCTGGCTCTCACTCAACAGAATCTCGTGGCCTGCCGCATCTTTGACGGGCCCGTCTCCGTCTACCGCCTCGTCGCCAAGCAGGCACCCGCCCAGCCAGCCTCGGTGTAAGCAGTGGACACGCTTGCTAGCTTTGACACCCAGTTCTGTTTTTTTTTTCATTAAAGGAAAACTTACCGTTAAAAAAAACACTTGATTCCCCTTGAGACATCTGCCACGGGTCTGGCTCCCTGGCTCCCGGGGCAAAGGTAACTTTTTGCCCCCTCCCCAAAAGTTGTGGATAAACTTCCCGACTTCACGTCTCATAGCCACATTTTAGGGCGGAAATTCACGGAGAGTAGGAAATTTACCGCAAAAACGAAAAAAAAATCCCTTTCGGTTTCCCTTGGAGTTTGAGACATCTGCCACGGGTCCGGCCGCCGCCCAAACCCGGGGGGAGGGATTTTCCGGGATTTCTAAAAATAGATTTTCCAAAAATATCCGGATTCTGTCTCAAACTCTATTAATTTGTCTCAAAAGGGAGATTGAAAAAAAAGGGGTGAGGGGGTGGCCCCACTCGCCGCTCGCCTCCTCTTTCACAGACTGTCTCAACCCTGTCTCAAGGCGCCTGCCTTGCCTGTGCGATCTTTGGCCTTTTTTAGGGGGGGTCTGAGACGTATGAGACACTTTTTTTAATTTTTCAAAAAAAAAATAAAAAAAAAAAAACAGAAAAGGAGGGAGGGGAGGGGGGTGGGGGGTTTTCCGGATCGTGGCAGATGTCTCAAGAAAAAATACACAGGGAGAGGGGGGAGGGGGGGGGGGCTTTCCGACAGGGTGGGGGGCCGGGGGGAGGGAAAGGGAAGGGGGGGGGGGGGGGTTTGGCTTTTTCCGACAGGCGGCGCTGGCCGAGCAGTAAAAATAATTAAACTTTTTTCCTCTGGTTCTGTTAAATACGAAATGTTAGGTGTCTGTCCTACCTGTGGTGCTTGCTTCTTTGAAGGCCAGCTTTACTGGACGGGGACCGGGAAAAGAGGCGATCCCAAGGATCTTGCATCGCTCGTCTGCAGACCCTATGGCGACGGCGCCTGCATCAACCCCGCGCGAGACGTCCCCGGCGGAGACACCTGGGCGGAGCGGATGCGCTTCGTGGACAATTTCCTGGACGAGATGTTGTAATAATTAAAAAACTTTTTCTCGTAGTCTACTAAACTAGCAAGGAATGGAAGTAGCCAGGTCCTACAAGCGCCGTCGTCTGGACGGTGCGACCGACGACTTTGTGCTACCGGTCGACGGGCAGAGCGGCGACGTCCTTGTTTCGGACGGTGACGGGGGCGTGAGATGGGCAGCGGGCGGAGTGGCCGCGAACGACGCCGTAGCGCTTAATACTGCTCACAGACTGACTACTTCCGGGAACCCGCACTTGGTTGATCTAGCCGATCTGATCACCTTGACGCTGGACACCGAAGCCAAAACTAACCAGCCGGTCGGGATGACTTCCAACAGCTCCGCTGGCTTTGTGGCCTCTGCGTCTAGCAATTCTGCGCAAGCCTACCTAGCTTTTGACAGCGACTTCTCGACCTTGTGGGGCACCACTGCGCCCGACAGCTACAGCGGCAACAACTACACCGCCATGATCGAGACGATGGTCGATAATCTCCCTGTGCCTGGCGCGTGGCTCCAGCTCGATCTACCGATGCACGCCAAGGTCACTGCTTACCACTTCACGTCTGCGGGGGCTATTACCGCGCCCAGGGACTGGGTAGTTGCTTACAGCGCGGACGGCAGCCGGTGGTTCACTTGGGACAGCCAGACGGCGCAGACCTTTGTCGGCGACAGCCTGCGCACGTTCACGCCGGCAACCGCGGCCGACTACGCTCGGTACCTGCGCGTAATCTGCACTAAAAACAACGGGGCGGGGGTTTGGTACATGCGGAGCCTGGCCTTCGACTACCAGCTGTACAATGCAGGCTGCCTCGAGAACACTAGCTACCCGACCAAGGCCTCGCAGCTGGCGCCCAAGGCGTACGTCGACCACCAGGTGGCAGGGGCGGTGAAGTTCCCGTCAATCATGCCTACCCAAAACGACTGCATCGTGACCATGGACCCAGACGGCTCGATCTTTGCGGTCAAGGACAGGACGCTCAAGCAGCCGTCTTTGGCTCCTAGCGGCAATGGCGCGATCGTGCTCATGGACACCGACTTTACGGTCACGACGATCCCAGACACTCTCGCGAAGCTGCCTAACCCCCTGCCCGCCTCGACCGCACAGCTGGTGACGGTCGATCCAGACGGCGTGCTAGGCCTGAGCGGCCAAGTAAGCTCGTCGACGCTCACGCTGGCAGGGGCTGGCGGCAACAGTACGCTTTCCGCGCCTGCTACTGGCTCCGTCGCGCTCAAGCTGCCTGTGGCACTGCCCAGCGCAGGCACCAAGCAGTTCGTCACGCTCGACAGCGCGGGCCAGTTCGCTACTGGTGCCATTGGCTTCCAAGGGGGAGACAGTGTAGCAATCGGGACTTTAGCGGGCGACGGACAGCAACCATTTGCCGTCGCAATAGGCACTCAAGCAGGCGCGAGTGGACAGGGCCAGTTTGGAACTGCCGTTGGCTACAGGGCGGGATACTCTGGCCAGTCAGATCTCGCCGTCGCGATCGGTGCCTACTCCGCGGAGAGCACACAAGGCAATTCATCAGTCTCTGTCGGTCCCTATACTAGCACGCTCGGCGTACGGTCGGTTGGGATCGGCAGTACGGCTATCACGGATGCTGCCGCTCAGGAATCGGTCGCAATAGGCTACAGAGCAAAAGCAGCGACATCCCGCTCGATCGTGCTGAACGCCACGGGCGCTGAATTAGTGTCCGCTAGCACCGATGCTGCTTATATCAAGCCGTTGAGGTCGGGCGTCGATTCTACCACCGCCGAGAAGGCAACACAGTGGAACAGCACGACCGGCGAACTCACCGCCTCTAAATTTACACTCCCGCTTTCGCTGCCCGCCAGCACGTCACTCGTTTCCTTGACAAGCGCGGGCCAGGTAGGCGCGTCTGTGCTCAAGGTACCGGCGTCACTGCCTAGCAGCACGTCACTGTTGACACTCGATTTCGGTGGCCAGCTCGCGACAGGGGCTGCTAGCTCGCTGTCACTCAGCGGGGCTGGAGGCACCAGCACGCTTTCCGCTCCTGCCTCTGGCTCCTCTGCACTCAAGTTGCCGGCCGCGTTGCCCTCTACCGGACAGACAGCCTTGGTCACATTAGACAGCAGCGGCAACTTGGGCACTGGCGCCGCGAATTCGCTAGCGCTGGTAGCTTGGGACCCCTACACGTTTCCTGTGTTCAGCAACTACACTTACGGCAGCACGTGGACAGCGACAGTGAGCAGCGAAGAGGTCGGTTCCTGGCAAGCCTGGAAAATGTTTGACAACGTCACTGCCGGAGATACAGGCTGGGTCAGCAAGAACTACTACACGTATCCAGCAGGGGATTACGACGTGGCGGGCGCGGGCGCGAACGCACAAACCACCAACGGGGTACAAGGAGAGTGGTTCCAGCTGCGTCGCTCTGATAGTGCGCGGATGCTGCTGTCGAGTTTTGATTGGTACCCTCGTGTTTATGTCGGGGATTCAACTGGATTATATGCAACCTGGCCAAAAAGTCTTACGGTACTAGGCTCGAACGATGCTGCCGACCCTCCCACTAACTGGACGGTGCTGTACCAGAACACTAGCATTTCTTCTTGGGCAGTAAATGAGGTTTCGAGGACGTTTACACTCACCACTTCGTATACAGGTACTAATTACTTTAGAGTCCATCGCTGGGTCATCGAAAAGATCTACCCTGGAGGAAACAGTGCAGCCCGTTGGGTACGTTGCGCAGAGCTGAAACCTAACTTTGCAGCCGCTGCTGCCAGCTCGTTGTCGCTCAGCGGGGCGGGCGGCACCAGCAGCCTTTCCGCTCCGGCGTCCGGCACCTCTGCGCTCAAGCTGCCGACCGCACTACCAAGCAGTACTAGCTTGGTGTCGCTGGGCTCCGACGGCGCGCTGCTGTACGGGGACCAGGCTATCTCGCATGGTCTGAGCCTTGTAGCCACTTCGTACGTGAAGAAGCCCGACAGCATGGCGAGTAACAACTGGAACGGCCTGGTCGCGAGTGCGTCCACTTCCGGGAACGGCAATGCGTACGACGGCTTCAATACGGGCTCAAACTTTTCCTGGCAGAGCAACACTAGTACCTACAATGCTACGAGCGGCGCCTACACTTCCAGTTCCAGCAAGACGTTTTCGGGCGTAGTATACCCCGGAGAGTGGCTTCAGCTAGATTTTGGCACTGGGGTCGTCCTGCAACAGTACTACCTGCAAGCCCAGTCCAGCGGTCTGGATAAATCACCAAAGACATGGCAGGTGGGCACGTCGTTAGACGGCATTACCTGGACGCTGTGGCACACTAGCTCGTACACCTTTGTCGATGGCAGTTCCATCACTCTTGCGCCGACCGACACCGCCAGGGCCGCCCGGTACGTGGCCATCGTGGTTGCTACTATCAAGGCAGGAGGGAGTTCTAGCTGGTGCGGAATCAACCACTTTGGCTTTGACTACACCTCGTGCCCCGCGATCAAGAACATAGCGGCACCGCTCACCACCACCGACGCTGCCAACAAGGCCTACGTAGACGGGCACACGCATACGTCGCCAATGACGATCGGCACCTCTACGATTGCGAGCACGGGGACGGTCGCGCTGAGTCTACCTAGCGCGCTGCCTGCCAGCACTTCTCTGACGTCGCTGACCTCTGCGGGGCAACTAAGCGCATCTGCGCTCAAGGTGCCGGTGTCTCTGCCTGGTAGCACTTTGCTGGTGACACTCGACTCTGGTGGTCAGCTAGCGACAGGGGCTGCTAGCTCGCTGTCACTTAGCGGGGCGGGCGGCACCAGCACCCTTTCAGCTCCGGCTTCTGGTTCTTCTGCGCTTCTGCTGCCGACCGCGCTGCCGTCCAACACGTCCTTCGTTTCCCTGTCTAGCGGGGGGCAGCTAGCCGCCTCGTCTGTCAGAGTGCCTGCTAGCCTGCCCGGCTCGACGTCTTTGGTCACGCTGGACTCGGCGGGTCAGCTTGCGGCCAGCTCGTTGTTCCCAGCCTCCACGCCGGCCCAGACTGCCGTTCTGAGCCTGACTTCGGCGGGGCAGATGGTGACTCAGAGCACTTCCACCACGGTTGTGACTTCTGGCTCGGTGGCGCTGCCGACCTGGACTTCCATGTCGGCCTATACGCCTACCACGGACCCTAACTGGGTGCTCAGCCACTCTTCCGCGCAAGTAAGCCAGGAGAGCTGGAGAGTTTTCGATGGTGTCGCTGCCAATGGCTGGACTAGCCTCGGCAACTACAACTCGGACGGGAGTATCAACACGACCAACAACGCCGTTACCAACGTGGGCGGCAGCAACGTGTACGGCGAGTACTTTACGCTCCAGCACACGCGGCGCCGGTACAGGATCACGAGCTTCGCGTTGACCAACGGAGTTACTCTTAGTACCTCAACCAAAAGCTTCACGTTGGCGGGGTCGGACAATGGCAGTACCTGGACACTGGTCTGGTCGGGTAACTTCTCTTTTACCACGACGTCACAGACCCTGAACTCGAGCGCGCCCGCTTCGACCGCGTTCTATTACTACCACCGGTTTATTGTCACTTCGGTACATTCGAGTGCCGCGTCCGTCGTGGGGACCTTTGCGCCCGTCGTTGAGTCCGAGGGTGTGTCGGCCACTGCCACTGGCCTCACGGGCGTGGATTCGATCGTGTGCGGCAAAAACACGCTGAAGTTGCCGACCGCGCTGCCCTCCGCCGGCACGGATCGCGTGCTCCAGCTCAACGACCTTGGCGAGTTCGAGCTAGGCACCTGGGACCGAGGCCATTGGCTGACGAGCGACACGACCGTCTCTGTTAATAGCGGAACTGGCAGGAAGATCCCGGTCGATGGCGTAGTGAGGCTGGCGCCCGTGTACGGCAACATCACCGTAAGCCATGCCAACGGCTTCACGACCTGGCAGAACACGTCCGGTATGCCCAGGAAATGGCTGATCACTGCCTCGTTCAAGTTTATTACTTCGGCAGCGGCTACCAACAACCCGCCGACCAGTGGCGCCTTTTACGATGTCTGGGTCGAAAGGAATTCGGTGAGACCCGCCTCGAGCACCGGCGTACAGCAGGCGGAAGGCAATTTTGAGGTAACAGGGGGCGCCCATGGGCTCTATGGCAACGGGAAGTACACTTCGCTAAGCCTGTCGGGTATCATGGAAGTGGCAGCGAACGAATATATTTGGTTCGAAGCTTACGGCGACACACAAGGCGCTGTCACTTGGAAACTTGTTATTGGTGGGACTGCTGTTTATGAAAGGGGCAGGGTGACTATTACCGAGATTCCGGGCTGATTTTTTTTCTTTGAGTCTGTATTTTTTAATTAAAAATGGACGCGTTACGACAAGCACTAGCCGACAAAGAGTACGAGCTGGCCACGTGCCTAGCCCGCCGCCGGATCCTGGCCGTAGAGCGAGAGAAGTTACAGCTGCAGATCGCGCTCTGTGAAAAGGTCTGTGGTTGCAGGGAGACGCGCCTGCAGATCAAGCAATTGATCCAGCAAGAAGAGGAGGCGGAGGCGGCCGCCGAGTCTGCCGCCCACGCGGCCGTCGAGGCCGAAATGGCACTAGAAGAGACGGTCGTAGAGCTGCCTGACACCATCAATGGCTAGAAGTCCTGGTCTAGGCCCCATTCAGGCTCCTTGGCCGGCGCCCGCGCGTACTCGCTCACTCTCTTCTCGAAAAAATTAGTCTTGCCTACCACGCCTAGCTGCTCCATGAAGGACAAGGGGCACTTGGCCACCCCGTACAGCTTTTCGCTCAGGCCTAAGTTCTGCAACAGGCCGTCGGCCACGAACTCGACGTACCGCTCCATCAGCGTCGCGTTCAAACCCAACAGATTCACGGGCAGCGACTCGCTGATGAACCTGCGTTCGACCTCGACACAGCCGGCCACGATCTGGAAAATTCGCGACATCTGCAGCTTGTTCGACACGTGGTGCTTGTACAAATGACACGCGAACAGGCCGTGCTGTGTCTCGTCCCGCGCAATAAACTCGTTGCTGGTGCACAGGCCCTGCAGCAGGCCCGGGTGCTTTTGTTTCAGCCAAAAGATGGAGGCGAAAGAAGAGGCGAACTGGACAAGTTCCACACAAGCGAACGCCACCAGCCGCTCGGCAAACGAAGACCGGGCCGGGCTGAGCCACTGCAGCGCCCACTTGGCTTTTTGGGCGACGGTCGGGACCTGCGTGATCGCATTGAACAACTTGTCTTTTTCTTGCTGGTCGCTGATGATCGTATCGATCAACAGGCTGTAGGTCCGCGAGTGTTCGGCCTCATTAAAAATCTGGTAAGAATAAAAAAGTCTCGCTTCACTGAACTGCACCTCGGCCAAAAAATTGGCGGCCAGGTTTTCTTGAATGATGCCGTCGCTCGAGGCGAAAAAGCCCAGCACCATCTTAATAAAATGCTGCTCGTCCGCGCTCAGCTTCTTGAAATCTGCCTGTTCCCGGCTCAGATCAAGCTCGTCTGCCGTCCAGAACGAGCGCAGGGAAGCTTCATAGAATGAATACAGGTCCGGACGCCTGATGGGAAAGAGACAAAACCGCGATTCTTCCGGCACGAGCAGTTTTTCTTCAGTGTCCATAATTCGTTCAGCTGCCGGTTGTCCAGCTTCAGCAAGGCCATTCCTCTTTTAATAGTAAAGGAAAAGAGGATATATTTTTTTCTTATGGCGCAAACAAAACAAAGAACGAATCATGTTGCAAAGACGTAAGACCGAACAACGGCTGATGCCCTCGTCGCCAGAGTCCATCACTGTAACCTCGCACGAGCTCGCACTCGAGCTCAAGCGGACATACAGCGATTTTTCTTGGCAGAGCGTGCCGCAGCTCATTGTCCACGGGGTCAAGTACCTTGCTCTCTATACTAACCACACGGGCGAGGAGAAGAAGCAGATCCTCGTTGCAGTGCTCGTGGACTTGTGTCCTGACGACAACGTGGACAAGCTCATCCCGCCCGTGGTTGATGTTATCTGGGAGCTCGTGAAGGCCGCCCTCGCTACCAACTGCTGCGAGCTGTGTCCCAAGGTCTGCACTATCAGCTAAGCAGGCATCGGGATCAAGTGCCGGCCCAGCGTCACGGGCGTGCCGTGGTGGATCCTGACCGGTTCGCCGCTCGTCACCATCTGTGCACGCGCTTTGGCCAGCTTCTCGCGGTCCAGGCGGTGCGCCCACAACACCAGTGACGGTATAACTTGCTCGTTCGAGCGCACTTTCTCCAGGGCCATGGTAATCTTGACCAGCAGCACGTCCGCCGCTAATCTAAAGCGCCTCTTCTTGGCCATCTCGACAGACAGCTCGTTCTTGACCATTTCAAAGAGGATCTCGCAGGAGAAGTGGCGCTCTGCTTTCTGTCCAAAGTTGAAGAAGCTGTTGGTGCCGGAGACGATGGCTACTACGATCAGGCAGGTCACGCTGACCCAGTCGTAGCCCGCCCGGCCCGCTTCACATGCCTTAAAACCGAAGTTGCCCACAATAACGGAACAGATCGCCGGCACGATCGTAGACAGCAAGCCAAACAACAGAAAACGTTTATAGTAGTAGTAGCCGGCCGAGTTGTTGAGGCGCGCGTGCAGCGCGCATTCGTCCACCACGCTGGCAAAATAAGACTCGTGGCGCGAGGACCATTTTTCTTCCTCTCGCTTTACGTCCGAGTCATCCGAGTCGTGCGAGTCCTCCCGCGGTATCACGACTTTCTCGTCCATCTGTTAAAAGAAAGTTTGCGACAAGATTTAAATTTTCGTCGTCGTCTTCTTTTTTTTTCGCCTGGCCGCTTTTGGCTTCAAGGCCGGCACGCCGGGGCTGTTCTTCTTCTTCTTGGTCAGGGCCAGCAGGTAGCGCGTGTACTCGACTGGGTCGTGGTGGTGCTGCTCGACTGGGTCCGGTGGCGGTGCTGCTGCCGCTGCCGCCGGCCGCGGTGCTCGCGGTGGCGCGCCCCTCGCGGCTCTTGCTGCCGATCTCTTCACTCCACTGCCCTTTGACATCACGGGTTTTCTTGAAATACATCGCCCACAATATTAAAAAAAATTCCTTACGCCTTGCTCAGCAGCATTTCCCAGTCGGCGCCATTCAAGTCAACCTTGTCGCGCGTGTCCGGCGACACGACCTGGATGTTGAGATATTTGGTCGGGCTAGGAAAGTAGACGTACTGGTCGTGCCTGTCCTGCGCAGAAGACTGGTAGCCACCGCTCGAGGCCAAGAACGGAATGATTAGGCTGGCCGAGTGATCCTTGGTGCCGCGCGTGACGCTGCTGCCGTTCCACACTTCGTAGAAGCCGCCGACCGAGTAGGCCAAACTCGAGCACTCCTTGATCCGGATGCCAAGGCTAGTCGGCAGGCCCAGCGCCACCACGCTGGGCAAGACCCTGGTCTGCCCCGGAGTCAGCTGTGCCGCCGCGTCCTGTGCCGAAGTCTCGAAGCCGAGCACCGCGTGCGCGCTGTCCGTATTGGATTGCCTGCAGTAGATCGTGAACTCGGCGCCGGCGCTCAACGTAAACTGCAGCTTGAGGTGGGTATCGAGGTACGTGATGCCGATCGTCTGCCCGGGCTGCACGTACCCTTCGTTGATCAGCAAACTCTGCAGCGCGTCCGCCAGGGTCTCACCGGTGTAATTCTGCGATGGGATCGTAATGGTCACGTCGCCCGTGGCCGTGCTGGTTAGGTACAACTTGTTGTTTTTCGAATTCACGTTGTATAGCGCGTTGGGCACCGTGGCCCAAATGAGCTTGTACCGGCCCTCGATGGCCTCCGACAAGGGCAGCCGGAACTCTGCTGAATCGCCCACTCCCTGTACCCTGTCCCGGTCCTTGCTCCTGGCCAGCAGGTTCATTTTACTAATGTTGCGCAGGGAGCTCATTGTTTGTACCAAAAAAAACTTATTTTCCTGGTCACTAACTACTAACAGAATAAAAAAATGTCACTGACGCTCGGCGGCACGAAACGGCTGCGGCTGGAGGACACCATCGAGACCAAGCCGTTGCCCTCCATGACCACGGCCTTTGGAGAGCACAAGGTCGCGTACCCCACGCCGCTCTTGCAGGAGGCTTTCCCTTACGCCGGCTCGCTCAACCCGCGCAAGTTCACTACCTCTGGCACGGTGGCCTGCGCCAACGGCCTGGTGTCGCTGAGCGGCACGGCCCAGGCCCAGAGCCTCAGGCGCTGCAAGTACCGCGCGGGGCAAGGGCTGGTCTGCCGCTTCACTGCCATCTTTCCTGCGGCGGCGAACGCGGCCAATACGGCGCTGGCGGGCATCGGCGACGACTCCAACGGGTTCTTCTTCGTGCAGGACCAGACGCAGTCCAACCGGCTGCGCATCCTGCACCGCAACGCGGGCGTGGACACGTACATCGACCAAAAGAACTGGAACTTGGATACCTGTCTTGGCAGCGACAGCTTGGACCGCAAGGACTGGTCGAAGGGCAATATCTTCGAAGTCAAATTCCAGTACTTGGGCTTTGGCGCCATCGTCTTCTCGACCGAGCGGCAGCTGGACGGCGCCCTCGTGCCGGTGCACCGCATACGCTACGCGGGTGCCAATACCCTGCCGTCGCTGTCGAACGCTTCGCTGCCTTTCCGTCTGCAGACGATTGGCGCGAGCGCACAGCTGCGCAGCGCCTCGGTCGGTGTCTTTGTCGAGGGCTTTGTGCGACAGCTTGGCCTGACCTTTGCCCGTCCCACCATGCAGACCATCGGCGCCACCGAACAGAACGTGCTGACCATCCGCAACAAGACCTTGATTGGGGCCCTGGCCAACAACGACGTGCTGTACCCGCTGCTGCTGACGGTCGCCGTCGTAAGCGGCACGAAACCAGTGACCCTGCGCGTGCTGACCCAGGCCACGTTTGGCAGCGCGCCGACCTACGCGAACCACGACTCGGCCGCTTCTAATACCGAGTACAGCACGAGCTTGGTGAACGTCAGTGGCGGCAATGCGGCCGCGGCGTGCGTCGTGTCCTCGAGCGGCTCGGCCGCCGCTTCGCTAGACTTGAGCAAGCTGGACATCAACGTTGGGCCCGGAGAAGTGCTGTGTCTGGCCGCCTCGACCACTACAGGCAGTGCCGACGTGTACGTGAGCCTCAGTTGGTATGAGGACGTATAAAAAAAGAAAGTTCGTCTCGTATTAAAACAAAAGGAAAGATAAACGAAAATGAAAAAAGTGGTATCAATCGACCCCGGGCTGAGAAATCTGGGAGTGGTAGTGCTCACAAAGGACAGCAGCACCAACGCCATCGCCGTCACTTATGCCAGAGTACTGGATATCGCCAGACAGGACGACACTGACTCGTTCAAGACAAAATCGCTGTTTGCGTGCCTTAGCGCGATTGAGGAACTGTACAACGCCGACGTCTGCGTGGTAGAGGACCAAGTGTTCGGGATGGCCAACACAAAGCCGGACAACCTCCTAATTCAAGCGGCAGCCGGCGCAACTATGCTCAGTCTCGGTGCCAAGGAGCTACTTTATTATCAGAGCTCATTCAAGTTCAGTTGCTTTTTCTCCTTGACGCCGGTCATGTCCGGACGGATCAAGGGCAAATTCAAGTTACAGTCCAGGGTGCTGGCACAGAATTTAATAGAATCGTTTGGCGTTACTGGTGACACTAGAGGCCTCAGCGAAAACGAGCACCTCTCGGATGCCCTTGGTCTCGCGTTCTGTGCGCTGGTTAGATCGAACGCACGAGGACTGGGCGTCCAGCGGGGAGTGCCTCGCTCGCTGCCGATACCTGTTCCGAGTGGGGTGCAGACGCAGGAGCAGGAGCAGGAGCAGCCGCCTTCTGTTGGTTCCACTTTTCGCTGATGTATTTCATTCTTTCTTTATGTTGCATAGCCTTCACCTCGGGCGTGGCCATCTGTTCCTAAGTTTAGACAAAGAAACATCGTCAAAAGTCTCAAAGGAGAAAAAAAGACCTTAAAAAAACTGTTATACGCGGATGGCGCTCTCGGTTTGCGCGCCGGTTTGGCGGGAGCAGCAGTGGTGGCGTGGCCGCAAGTTTGACAAGAAGACATCTCTAGTTTTGCCTTTGTCCTTTTGGTAAATAAGGGTGACAGAAGATTCTTTTTTTACTAATTAAAACAAACTTTTTCAACGCTTAAAATACTGGAAAATGTTTGGGCTGTTAACTGTGTTTCGCTGTTCTAACACTTCTTTACAGGCAGCTTCAACAATGTCTCTGTCCTGTTCGAAATACAAATTGACGTTTGTCATGGCACCATTCACCAGCTTCTGTGTCTTGGGCGGTTCTCTCCCTTGGTACCTTGCGCGGTACCTGGCAGCCGCCAGCTTGCCAGCTTTTTTCAACAGCTCCGTCCTCTCTTGGCCTGTTGGTTTGGGAGACGAGACGAGCTGCAAGAACACGTCCGTCATGGTAAACTCTTTCCTTGCGACTGTTGGCTCTGATACCGCAACGGCAGCAGTGGCGGTGATCGTCGGCAATGCAATTAGTTCCTTGAGCGTTTCCATCGCCCGTCGCGCGCTGTTGCGCGCTTCGTCTGCGATGAACAGCTTGTCTCTGTCGTCCAGCTTCAGGCCCTGTGCCTCCAGTAGATTCTTGTACAGAATCACGTGCGCGGCCGCCATCTCCACCAGCGCGCCGCTTGCTTCTTGGCATAATCTCTTGCGTGCACCCAACACCGCGATCTTCTGCTCGATGAGCTCTAGCTCCGAGCTTTGCTCGATGCGGCGCTTCTTGTTGGCTGGCTGCTCGATCGAGCCCAGCACGTCGCGTCTCGTCTGTTCCGATAGCTGCTCGCGCCTCAGGGGCATCGCTGCCTCGAGTTCCTCGTCCCCTGCCACTGCTCGTGCCGCAAGGTTGGCCTGCTCCGACCTCAACGCTTTTGCTCTCCCCCCTGGTACCAGGGCCAGCACCTGTAGCAGCTTGTCGAAGGGCAGGCAGTCGACTGGTCTACCCATCCGACCGTCGGCTCGCGCGAATGCAAACTTCCTGAACGACCGTTGAATACCAAGCCCGTCGATGCCTTCCTTGAGTCGATTGTACATTTTGCGTGCTTCACTCTCCGAACAGTCCCTGAAGGCTGCGATCGCGTCTGTCACTGAGAAGAGCCCGTCCCGTCGGCGTGTTACTAGCCGCTGGAAGTCTGTCTCTCGCAGCCCCATTAGCATAGGGTTTGCCTCGATAGCATCGTTGGCGGTGGCACCGGTGGCAACCGTCCCGTCGTTCTGTTCTTGTAGCATCCCTGCTTGGTGAAATTATAGTAAGGAAGGTATAGGCGAGAAAGGGTGGTTGTTATTTGAAGCAGGAGAATTCAAATGGTCCGACCGGTACCGCCAATTCAAATGGTTCGACCGGGCCAGGATCATTTTGGCCCTGTCATTTTCCGGGGATATGGTATTCACCGCAAGATCAGTTGAAAATTCGCGTAGTGGCATAAATGCCACTACATCTTTTTCATGTGTCTGGTGGCGGGTGGGCAGCCCAAAAAGTTCGCGGGAAAAAATCGCATTTCCATTTGAACTGAGACAATTCAAGTGGTCCGGCCGGGCTCGAATTCAAAAAAGACCAAAAAGTAACGGACGCTGCCTTTGTCGGGCTCACAAAAGATGACTTCCAGAATGACAGAGGCCGAGCGACGGGCCGTGGACGCCCTGATCGACCGCAGGTTCAAGAGCCCCGCGTTCAACGACATCGCGCCGACGATACCCGAGCTGCTGGCGGGCTGTGTTCCGGTGACCGCGCGCAACAGCCAGCTCGTCGTGCACGAGGGCAGCGGCCAGGTCTTCTGTGTGCCCGCCCCCTTTGTGTCGTGCTCGTTCCTCGACCTGGCCGTCCTGGTGCAGCCAGTGGCGCGGCAGGCCATCTGCGCGGTGGCAGCGGAGCACTTGGCGCTGCGGCTGTTAGACCGGCATCTGCCCGACGACCTCGTCTGCCTCGTCACCGAGTTCGTGCGCCCCGTGCGCTATGAGCCCTTGCCGGCCGGCGCCTGGTCCACCGGCTGCGACCGACAGCAGCAGAGCGTTTTTCAACATCCAGCTGCCTTTGTTAGACCTCGGCGGCCTGGGGCTGGCCGAGCGGTTTTACGAACCGTACCCGAGCGCCGGCCCGTTCGTGCCCCAGCTGGCGCAGGCCGTCGCCTCTCGGCGGCAGCGCTACTGGGCAGCCGCCGAACAAAATCTAAACGAGCGCCTGAGGGTGTTTTTCGGCCAAGTAGATAACCTTATTAAACAGTTTGTGTCTTACGCTTGCACCACTTGTTCTTCGTCCGGACACCTAACCGGAAAGTACAGGATGCATGCGCACCCGATCACCCCTATCACAATAACAGCGACAATCGCGGCCACGAGCGGTTCCATTTTCCTTTAGCCTTTTAATTTATAAAAAAATATACTTGCTTTAGTTGTGGACTGCCATGGCCTCCAGGCGCCCGTTGCCCTCGTGCAGGTGGCGGAAGTAGGCGGAGTAGATGCAGACATCATACACGCCCGAGCGGAACCCGCGCTTGCCCGGCGTGTAGGTCTTGGGCAAGTACCACTGCTCACCGAGCCTTTCGGCCAGGGAGGTCGTCCAGCGTGATTGTGAACTTCAGCAGGTCGTCCTTGCCGCAGATCAAGGGCTGGTCGTTGAGGTCAGTGAAAGTAGCGACCACCGAGACGGTGGCGGCCTGGACGTTGGCGGCCGTGCCGGTCTTGCTCGCCAGCGAGATCTTGAGGCCCTTGCTCTTGAGGTACGAGTTTTTGGACAAAAGCGTGTTGATATTGGTCCAGGCACCCGTCGCGGGCATCTCGTAGTGCCACATGCTGGAATTAACGGCTGCCAGCGTCTTGTCCTCGTCGACGTCCGCGATCGCTAGGACCACACCCTCGTACCGGAACGTCATCCGGTTGCTGCTAGTGATGGTGATGCTGACGGACGGCACCAGCTCCAGCGTGGTCTCGGTCGGTGCGGCGGCAGTGTTGAACACGAGGCGTTCCCGTGCTCCTACAAAGTGCTTGTAGCCGTCCATTTCGCCCCCGAGCATGCCTCGCAGATCGTTCGAGAACGGAATCACGTACACGTTGTTGCTGTTGGCAAAGACTTCGTTGAACATCTCGTTGGCCGTGTGCTCCCTAAAATAGCGCTCGTTCACGGGGGTGCCTTGGCCAAGCTGGCTGCGCCCTTGCACGTCTTCCAAGTCGATCGTCGCGGTGTCGCCGAGCGCATCGCACTTGAGCAGACGCCCGGTCGCTTCATAGGCGCGGTCGGGGTTGTAGGTGACGGCGCCTGCGTCGTAGCCCGTCTGGAGGCCCGAGCGGCGCAGGTACACGAACAACGCTCCGCACCGGTGGTTGAACTGGTCCAAATCGACCGTGACTCTGGACGACGGCTGCATCACCTTACCGTGGTCGATGAATTGCACGTAGTCCAGGTACTGGTGGCGCACGGTCTTGCCGATCTTGTCCGGGTGCTTGCCCACCAACATACCGTTGGGCATGATCGTGGACGAGGAGATCAGGCGCACTTCCTCCAGCGTCGCGGTACAAGGGACGGTCTGCGTCGTCTGGTCCTCGACGAAGATCGAGCCGCGCGGGTAGAAGCGGACCTCCAGGTCTCCCCTCAGGTGGCTCAAATCGAGGTCGAGGCCGTTGATCAACAAGTGAACAACTGGCAAGTAGAACCACTGGACATCGCCGCTGCGCCACACGCGCGAGCTCAGGCGACCGTACATGTTCTGGTTGAACATGTCGTTGATGCTCGCCAACGCCTCTTGGCTCAGGGTGTTCAGCAGCAAGTGCAAGACCTCACCGTAGTATCTAGCCAGCTCTTGCCCGCTGGCCCTTTCGTAGATTTCGATACGGTCGAACCAAAGGGGCACTGGCAGGACACGGGAGTCGGTCGGCGTGCCGGTGGCCGCAAACTTGATCTCGAAGCGAAGGGTGGCGTCCTGGATGGCTCCCGGGGACTTGTTATCGAGGATGAACGAGAAGTAGGCGGTGTTGTCGAGCGCGGCGGTGTTGGGCTTGGGCGTCATGATGGTCTGCGTCCAGACGGGGCGCGTGGGCATCTTGACGACATGCTTCGGGGCAACCACGACCGCGGCGCCGGTCGCTGGGTCGCGGTCATTGGCCTGCACGAGCTTGGCCTTCTTTCCGGACTGGAACATCGCGGTCTCGCTCGGTCGCTTGCCGCCGAACATCGTTTGGTCAATATATAAGGCAACCAGAAAATAAAAATAATTTATTTTTTGCCTGACATGATCATGGCGGCCGAGATCGCGACGGCCCCGATCGCGAGCGGCACGGTCACGCCCATCGTGCGCGCGGTCTTCTGCCGGTCCTCCTTGTTGTGCTGCTTGTTCTCCCGGTCCTCATACTTGCGCCGGCCGATGCGCGCACGCTTGGCGGCGTGCTCGTCGGCCTTGGTTTGCTTAGCCTCTTGCTTGGCCGTCTCTTTCTCTTGCCTTTCTTCCTTTTTCGCGGCCTGTTTGGCCGTCCGGCGTTCGCGAGCTCGCTTGCCCATCCGTAGAGCTTTATTTAAAAAACATTCGTGCGCAAGATTAAAATTTTTTAATACGTAATGACCGCACATATTTTTGCCAAGAGAGCAGCAATTTCTCCAAGGAAGGCTTGGTCCTGGCACAACTGTCTTTTAGCCACGAGGCGCTGCTGCAGCTGCTGGAGCTGCTGCGTGGGCGCGCGGAACTTGCAGGCGAGCTCGGCCCAGATTGCGGCCTCGGAGCGCACAAAGTCGGCGAGCTTTCCGTCCTTCCAAGCAGGCACGAACCATGTCTGTACGGCCTCGACCTGCTGTTCAAGACCTAGTCTCTGCAGCTGCTTCAGTTCCTTGATCTCCTCGAGCCGCAACAGCCCGTACTTTTGGAACACCATCTCCAGCGCACCGAACAGCTGCGACAGCGCTTGTCTCTTGGTCGACATCGTCGAGCGGTACGTAGGCGTCTAGGTCGACGGCGGACGGCTTTCTTGTTCTCGCTCTTCTCAGCAGCACCAGCAGGACCGCTAGCACAAAGACCAGGATTCCCCACACGGCCAGGGCTTCTTCCGGTGTCACGACAGTCGTGGTCATCTTCTTAAGTGAAGGACCACAAGTTTTAATTTTTTGCCTCTTATTAGAAGCGGTAGTGGCCCTCGCCGGCCGGGTTCAGGTAGTTTTTGTAGGCGTATTGCGACACGATTTCTGAGAGCGCGCCAAGCATAAAGAGCTGCTTGCCCGTATCACCAGGCGCCATCCGCATGCCGCCTCCCGCTAGCAGGCCAGGCAGCACGCTGTAGATCAGACCACCACCGACCACATGCAGGGCCAAGGAAGGGTAACGGGCCAGCCGGCCCTCTTGTGTTGAATTGAGCACGCGGGACTGTAGCACGTCTACAATCGTGGTCGTCGCGGCCGCGATGATGGCCATGCCTACCGACTTGCTGACGGTCACGCCGCTGAGCCCGGGCACGGCCGCAAAAGAGACGGGGGCGTCCTTTTGCACTAGTACCGGTGTCGCAAAGTAGGCGAACGCCGCGGCAGTAGCACTGCGCGCAACGTTCTCCATACTAAAAGTGTCGCTGACGGTCCCGGCAAGCTCGTCCATCTTTTTTGTTCGTATTAAAAAACAGCGCCACAGAATTTAACATTTTTTTTATTTATTGATTTACAGTCGGAGGGGCTGGGGTGTCTAGGTCTACCGCTGTTAGTACGACAGAGGTGTTACGGGCGTGCGCGATGGCCGCGGTTTGCGCCGTGATCAAGGCCAGCTCGGTGACGGGGTCGAGCCTCGTCATGCCGATGCCGGCCTTGAGCTTGGCGCGCTCGAGCAAGAAAAGCCACCTCTCGTTGGCAAAGCACTCGTCGGTCGTGCCGGAAATCTGGTAGCGTGTGCGGCTCGACACCAGGCGCTCGAGGCACGTCAGCCCTTGCTTCAAGGCCACGTTGGACATCTGGTCCACGGCCGAGTCGTCCAGCGCCTCTTCGGCCTCCTCCAAGATCACGGGCAGACGCGCGCGGGCCACCTTGCGCAGCGCCCGTGGCTCGCAGGGGATCCCCGCTTTTTTGAGCTTTGGTGCAATCAGCTCCGATTTGCCGTAGGCGCACAGGAGCCGATAGGCAGGGTCGTCACGCAGGGGCACTGTCTCGGCCTCCTCAACCCGTTGCTGCGTCAGCGGTGGCGGCTGGCGTTCTTTGGCTGTCACGCGCCGTCTTTTCTTGGGAGGGGGTTGAGTAGGAGGAGGAGCCTCCGCTTGTTCTGGCGGCAGTTCTTGTTTGCCGTCCTCTGCGGCCGGCGGCTCGAGATTAGCAAAAGGGTCCATCCCTTATATGTATACTCGTAAAGAGACACAACTTTCTTTTTTTACAGGCCCAAAGGCTCGTTGCTGGCCCTGTTGATGCCGGTCCAGCCGCGCACGTTGCCGTCCTCGCGCTCGAAGGCAGAGACCGAAGGGATCTTGCTCCACTGTTCGTCGCGCATTTTCGAGGCCTGGTACTCTTCGATCATTCTGGCCGCTTGCATACAGCCATTCCAGTCGTTCCCGTAGCTGCGCCTGAGCTCGGTGAGCCATGGCCTCATGACTGCGTTCGGCGGGCCCATGCCACCTGCGGCCACCATCTCAAAACAGTTGGTCTGGCAAAATTCGTCGCCGTACACGTTTGTGATCTCGCTCGCCGTGCCAACAAGAAGGACTGCACCCTTGTACCACGAGGACAGACTGTTCTTGCTCAGGCGCTGGGCAATGCCCTTCATGTTGCGTGTCGTGTCATCCAGCTGGGCCTCGGGGATTCCGTTGAGTGCAGAATAAATGATGCTCGATGTGGCCAGGGCATCCGTTTTGACCACGGGGTCAGTTTGAGTCCCGTGCTCCGCTGCATCGTTGAGGTGCGCGCCCGACTTCTCGTCAGTGGTAGTCGCCAGGCGCACGGGTCCTCGTTGCGGGGCGGCCATCGTTCTTCCGTTTTTGTTTAAATAGGGCCACCAGAGAATAAAAAATTTTTTTACTTGGTGCCGTTCAGGACCGCTTCGCACTGCCTGGCCTGTTCGGGTGAGATTTTCAGCAGGATCTGTGCGTCCTGCACCTTGGGCGGCGGGAAGATCTTTTCGAGCGGTGCCTCCTCGATCGTGTTGTGCAGGGCCTCGAGCACTTTCTGTTCGGCCCGTGCCTCTTTCTGCCACTTGCGGCCGGCCTGCCTCAGTTCCTTTTCGTTCAGTTTGCCCAGCGCTAGCGCGAGCTGCGGGTTAAAACTTTGCAAGTGATGCATTTTTTTTAATAACACGACTTACAACAAAAAAAAGAATCCATTGTTCTTCTGCTTCTTGTTCGGCGCCTACTCGTTCCGTCCTGTCCTTTCTCTTGGTGTTTAGCTTCACGAGCTTGATGCCTAGCTTAGACAAAACCCTTGTGCCATTCCTGCATCAGCTTTTTGCCCCTCTTGCCCTCTGCCTGGATGCGCTCGGAGGCATGGTCGATCATTTCATGCAGCGTGCGTGATTTCTCGGTTGGACCCACGGGCCCTTGGCTCCTCGTCTTGCGCTCCAGCAGCTCCTCGAACAGCGGGACAGAGGGCTCCTCGTTGAGGCTGGTGACGAGCTTCTGGTCGTGCCACTCGTCGGTGCCGTACGCCAGCGCCATCCGGACTACCTTGAGCCGCTCTTCAAAGGTGAGTTTCTGGCTGGTCAGGATTTGCACGTCCTTCTCTGGTAGCTCTCCTAGCTGGTCCGGAAAGATCTTGTAGTCCAGGTCCGCCTCCGTGCCCTTGGCCGTGGCAGTCAGCACCAAGTTGGCCAAGTACCTGACGGCCAGGTTGTCCTTGTACTTTTGCCTGTTCTCGGGATCCCGGAGGATGCTCTCGATGACGCTCTTGGTTCCCTCTCGCAGGAAGGCCTTGGCTTCCTCAGGCTTGCCCCGGACCTTGTCGAGCAGCTCTCTGTCGTTGACACCCATGTTTCGCTTGCGCATGGCCTCCAGGATGCCCACGCGCAGCATGTTCAGGCTCTCTTTCTCTTGGCCCTTGGGCAGAGTTTTCCCGTTCATGGCATAATACAAGAGTTCATGTTCGGCTTGCTTGGTGTCCAGCTCTCTGCCCGGTGCTGTTTCCATGTCCACGGGCGGAATGCTATGGTTGGTCGCTCGGTTCGCGTTGCCGCCTTGACTGTTAGGGTCGTTCGCCCCTGCTGTCCACATCGAGTCGTCGCCGCCGCCGCCGGACTGGCCCAGGCTAAAGACTTTGCCAGCAGAGGGGCTGCTGCCGTAGGCCGCGACCAGCACGTCGGCGCCTCTCTTGTCGCTGTCCTCCACCCCTCCGTTGCCCTGACGACGCACCGGCCCGCCGACACCGGCGGCCATTCGCATAGGTGCGCCCGTGGCGGCGCCCTCGACCGCGAGACCCCGGGACTGGAGCCAGCCCTTGGCAAACAGGCCCCGGAACAAGGCCTTGAAGCCGCTGACGATGCTGGGCTGCGTCACGAGGCCTTCGCCCACCGCCTGTCCCACGTCAGGCCGCTGAGTGAACAGTGGCACAACTTGGCTCTGCGCCCACTCCCAGGCCTTGTCCATGCCGCTCCCCTGCGGGAAGCTGCCCTTCTCGCGCTCGAGCGTGTTCTTCATAAAGTCCACCATGCCCGACCTCTTGACGAACGCGCTGAACTCCTCTGCGCTGGCCGTGTGCACCAGCCTCTTCTTTTCTTCGGGTGGCAGAGCGGGCGCCACGGCCTCGACCGCCGCTTCCTTGAGCTCAGTGACTTTCTGCTGGGCCTGTTCGGCCTGTTGTGCGAGCTCGCTGGCGCCTGAGACTTCCTGGGACTCCTTGTATTTCTTGATTTGTTCCTGGTACCGCTTGAGCTGGTCGAGGAGCTTTTGCTGGACGCTGTCTGCCGTCTTTCTGTCCTTTTGGAACAACGCGTTGGCCCTTTCCTTGTAGTCAGCGTGTTTTCTCTCGAGGGCGGCCTTCTGTTCCTCGGACTCCCGGAGCCGCTCGGTAAGCTGGCGCAGCTTGCCTTCGCTGACCTGGCGCTCTTTGAGCAGGCGTTCCGCTTCCTTGACCCTGGCCGCGGCTTTCTCTGCCTTCTTGCCCTCCCGTGCTCTAGCCAGGGCGTCTTTCGCGCCCTTGAGTTCTTTCCGGAGTTTGAGGATTTCCTTGCTCTGTTTTTCGCTCTCATGGCCCATTTGCATCACGGCCTCGTCCGCTTCCGCGATCGTGTCCGTGTTCATTTTCAGTTGTGCTCGGAGCTTCTCGACTCGCTTGGTTAGCTTGTTGTAGGCCTCGCTCGCTTCAGCCAGCGAGCTCTCTTGCTGCGAGGTCTCGCGTGCCAGGCTGTCCACGTGCTGTTGCAGCGCTTCTCCTCCCTTGTTAGCAGCCTCCAGGTCTTGCTGCAGGTGGCGCTCGCGCGCTAGCGCCTCTTCCAGCGCCTGTACGGCCCGTTTGTTTTCTGTTGTCAGCTGGTGGCGGGCCTCCTCGCTCGCTTTTTTAGCTCGCTGGGCCTCTGCGCCGAGCGACGCCACTTGCTCCAGGGCCGCGTCTGCCAGCGCCCTCTGCTCGCGTGCGAGCCTCGCTTGTTGCTTGGAGTCGGTCTGCAACTGCTTGATCTCCGCTGCCTTGTGGCGCAGGTCCTCTAGCAGCAGCTGGCGGTTGCGCCTGTATTCTCTGGCCCGCGCCTGGAGCTCCTGGTTGTGTTGATGGGCTTCTTGCAGTTCTTGTGCCAGCCCGGCGTTCTTGGCCCTTTCCGCCTCGGTGTTGCCTTCTGCCGTCTGCAGGCGGTCGGTGCTCTCCTTGAGTCGCGCCTGTAGCTGTTCGATCTCGGTGTCCTTGAGCGTAATCTGGTCCAGGTACTCGCCGGCCAGGGCCTCTGCCTTTTTCTGTAGGGCCTCTACACCCGCCTTGTCCGACTCCAGCCCCTGGTAGGCTTTTTCGGCTTCTTGCAGCTGCTGGTCCAGCGCGGCGGCCCGCTCGTTGATCTCTTGCAGCTTCTGGTTAGTCTCAAACACCTGCCTGCTGGCATCCGCTGCATTGCGCGCGGTCTCGGCCGCTTGCTGTCTGTAGAGTTCTGCCTTTTGTTCCGCCTCCTCTGCTTTGCCTTCCAGCGCCGTCTTCTCTTCGCTGTACCCGAGCGTGGCCGCGTTCTTCTCTCTGAGCTCTGCCGCCAGCCCCGCGGCCGCCTGTTGTGCGCTGGACGCCCTTTGCTCCGCCTCTTGTTTCTCTTGCTGGGCCTGCCGTTCGGCTTCCTTGGCATCTGCTGCCTTCTGCTGCAGCTCGTCGTTAGCGCCCTTGGCCTGGGCTGCCTGTTGTTTGGCCGCTTCGGCCTCTCGCGCGGCCCTGTCGGCCTCTGCCGCCTTCCGTGCTGCTTCCTGTCTTGCACTGTCCGCGACTTTTTCCAGCCGTTCGTGGGCCAGCTTTTCTGCGCGTGCCAGTTCGAGTGCGTGGTCCCTTTCTGTCTGCAGTATAACCATCCGCTGCGCGAGTATATTGTATTCGTTCTGGAGGCCCTGGCCCGCTTGCTGCAGCTGGGCGATCTTCTTGTTTGCTTCGTCGATACGGCCCTTTGCGGCGGCGGTGAGGTGTTCGGTGTATTGTCGGTACTGGTTGCTCACGTCGACGATCCTCCTGCCGTCGTTTCCGCTGTTCTTGATCGTTGCCTCCAGGCGCGCGACGTAGGCTGCCAGGTCGTTGGCTCGTTTGCGTTCTCTCGCTGTCTCCTCTCTTTGGCTCTTGAGCTCCTCCAGGCGCTGGTTGGTGGCCACCTGTTCTTGCTGCAGCTTTGTCCTGGCGTCCAGTAACTCTCTGGCCTTTTCGTCTTTTTCGGCCAGCGCCCGGTCGTGGGCCTCGCGCAGGCTGGTCTGGTTCTTCTCCAACTCCTCGTTCAGTCGCTTCTGTTCGGCCAAAGCGGTCTGCTGCTTCTCGGCGAACTCCTTGTCTTCTTCGACTTGTCTGGCTAGTCTTTTGGCGCGTTCCTCTGCCTCTTGTATCTGCGCTTGCCAGCCGCCCTTCTCCTGCTGGAGGGCAGCGATTCGCGCCTCTGCTTGCCTGCGTTTCTCGGCGTCCAAGCCAGCGCCGGCCAAAAGCTTTTTCAGCCTCTCGCCTCTTCCTCTGCCGCAGTCAATTTTTGCTTGTACTGAGCATTCATGGCGTCCGCGAGTTTTCTGGCGTTAACTGCCTCCCCTTGCATAAGAGCGACCGCCGCTTTGGCGGAATCGATATCGTCTTCCAAGAGGCCGATCGTTGCGTCCTGTACGCGTACTGTTGCGTCACTGTGGTCGACCATCTTCTCCAGCTGGCTGATCTGCAATCGCAGATCTTCTATAAGCTTCGACTGGTCGGGCAGTGGTCGGGCGCCGCCGTTTGGCTGAAACTCAACAGGCGACGCGGCCCGCTCAACGAGTGGTTGCTCGTCTGCGGGAGGCGGGGCGTCGTCTCCGTTCTCGTTGCCTTCGCCGCCGTCGCCGCCCGCGTCCCAGTTGATCTCGCCGCCGCCCTCGTCCTCGTTGCCACCTCCGCCGCCGTCCTCGTCCTCGTTGCCACCTCCCCGCCGCCGTCCTCGTCCTCGTTGCCACCTCCCCGCCGCCACCCTCGTCCTCGTTGCCACCTCCGCCACCGCCGCCCTCGTCCTCATTACCACTACCGCCACCACCGCCAGCGCCGCCTTCGTCCTCGCTGCCGCTGCCACCGCCGCGGCCGCGCGGTGAGGCGGAACGCGAGCGCGGTGGTGGCGGCGAGGCGGAACGCGAGCGCGGTGGCGGAGGCGAGGCGGGGCGCGGCGGGGAGGGCGGTTCCAGGATGCCCAGCGCCTGGTGCAGTTCGGGGTTTACCCACTTCATGATGTCGCGGGTCTTCTGGACCCTTTGTTTGTCGGTCTGGCCCGCATAGCCCGTGGGCCCTGCTCGTTTGCCGCGGACCACGGGCCGGCTGTCGACCCAGGACGGCTTGCGTGTTTTGGTCAGCTTGCGCGACAGGCTCTCCTTGTCTTCCCGGCGCATCCATGGCGCCGTGGTGTAGAAAGAGGGAGGCATCCCTTTTTTACAAAGCTAGCGCCGACAATAAAAAAATTTTAATTGCCGCTCAACTACATATGAAAAAGGGCCATGGACGACAATGCCGGCCCGCTGGGCGCTCTGCCAGCGCCAAACGACGTGGAGGAAGAAGAGCCGATCGAGGAAAAGATAGACGAGTACATCCAGAAACAAAAGGAGAAGAAGTCCAAGAAAAAGAAGAAAAAGAAGGACGAGAAGGAAGAGGAACCGTTGGCGGAGGACCCGGAACAGCTCTCGCGCAACGTCGAGTACTTCTACCCCAAGGACCCGACGGCCGGCCAGCTTTTCGTGCTCGTGGGCAAGAGCGAACGCGGCAAGACCCACTTCCTGCGCTGGTTATTGTACTCGATGTGACTCCGCAAAAAAGGGGCGTTCCAATTCGGGCTCGTGATGGTTCGCACCAAGTTTAAACACTCCTACCGCTTCCATTGGGCCTCGGAGCAACACGTGCGCGTGTACGAAGGATTCAATAAAGACGTCCTTGTGCAATTCGTTGACAACTTGAAACGGCGCTACCAACAGCAAGGCTACCTCGAACCGAGTTTCCTCGTCTTCGATGATACTTTCCGTTTCTCTGTTTCTTTTCTATGCTCACGCGTGTCTTTGGTGGCCAGATCTCGTCGGAATATTGAATACGCAGGATGGCTGGATGAGCTTAACTCTTTCATTGTGATTTCTGTGCAGGCATTACAACATCTCAATTTTTGTGGCTGTCCAGTACCTGACCGGCCGCCAGAGTGTAAGTCACTGTCAAGTGCCTGTGAAATTTAGACTTGGTTTGTCTGTTCAGGTTTCTCCGATCATGCGCGAGCAAACGTCCTACACGATCATGTTCCTGAGCAAGAACCACAAGACACTGAATTCATTATGGGAGAACTACGGACAAATGATGGACAAGAAGTCGTTTTTCCGGCACTTGGCCCAGGCCACGGACCCCGAAGTGACAGGCACCAAGCACGCGTGCGTGGTCTACAGTGAACGAGTAGACAAGCTCGAACACAACTACATGTCGTGGTTGGCGCCGCCATCGCTTCCGGACGGAGAGGTCATGCTCAAGGGCCCGACAAGCCCAAGGAACCGAGCAAGGACGAGCTCACCAAAGAGCTGCGCTTGGCCCAGCTCGCGTGGCGCGCGCCGAGCTGGGTGCCCAAGAACCTGAACCTGTCGCGCGGAGACCACGCGGCCCTGCAGAAAATGATGCACTACGCCGACGCGGCCAAGAGCCGCCTGCGCAAGGGCAAGAGCCTGGCCCAGAAGGACAAGCAAAAGCTGCGGGAGATGGTGGCGTTCGGCCGGGACGCGGAGGCCGCCGCTGAGGCGCGCTGGCGCGAGCAACAGGTGCCGCCGCCGCGGCCCCCGAGGTACGGTTACGTCTACGCCAACGACCCGAACCACCGCATGCACCCGTACCGCACGCCCAGCATGGTGAGGCGCGTCGACCAGCGGCCGGCGCTCGGCCTGCCGCCGTCCGGCCGGGCGCTTTCGTGACCCCGCTAGTGAGAAGGCCGGGCCGGCCGGCCCCGCCGGACCACCTGCGGCGCCGCCTCTCGATTTAATCTTATGACCCCCCTCTTTTTAAGTGAAAGAGGGACATGCTAGACCGGCTCCCAAGTGACCTGGTGACAGAAGTCCTGGCCTGGCTCGGCCCGGGCGAACAGGCGCGCTCGGTGGCCTACCTCCGGCGCTACACGAACTGCTTCATTCGCCCCAGGCCACGGAAGCGGCGCAAGGCCATGGCTAAAGCGGGCACAGAGTTCGAGGGCCTGCGCCGCCTGCTCAACACGACTTTTTCCTTCAAGATCAAGAACTTCAACATGCTGCTGGCCCGCGTGGAAAAGAAAGCAGACAAGATCTGCTTCGAGTGCCTGTCTGCGATCTACTCACAGAACCTGTGCACTGAACACTTCTGCGCCAAGCACCGCCGTGAACTGGTGACACTCCCGGAGGCCGTCAGGGCGCTGGGCCGGACTTCTTACCCTGCCAGACGGAACAGGCGCGAACAAACGGTCGTGCTGGCCTATGTGCCAACGTTTCACTTCCTAGAGGCGTACCGGCACACCGGCTGGGAGGTAGTGCAGCGAAACAAGTGGGAGCGCTTCCTGTGGCGGACCGGGGCGTTCGAGACCGGCCTGCTCTTTCTGCCTCGTTTCAATGCTAGCCTTTATTATACAACACACGACTAATTTAAAAAAACTTGTGTATGTAACCTTCAGACAAATCGACCCAACCTTCTTCGTCTGCATGCTGTCCTTGATCTGTAAGTGGCTCTTCTTCGCTCCCGCCGAACTCGTATTCGGGCAGGGGCGACAGCAGCGGTCCCCATGTCTCAATTTCGGCCAGGACCGCAACTGTAGTCTGTGCCTCGTTCGCAGCCGGGAGGAGGGTTTCTGTTGTGTCTGGTCCCACCTCAGCCAAAATTGTCGTAGCGTCGACGATGCTTTGGCCATTGCGCGCGAGAGCGGGGATAACTTCTACAAGGGGTTGATCTCGCGGCCGGAGGACTGTCCCAGGGGCTGATCGCGTTTTGCGGCCAAAATCGTGCACCAGGCTGTCTACAATCTCCGCCGCCGTGGCCGGGCTTGCGACCCATGTCCCGTCCTTGCGCCCTCCGCGGTTCTTGAAGACGTGGCGTTTCATGTTTTCTAGTTTGTATGGATGGAGCTGCAGATGCCGTTTTACCCGGGCGGCGCAGCGGTTGCGGTCCCACGTAGGATATTTCTGGTGGACGGCGTCCACCAGCGAAATTTCTCCAAAGGGCGTGGTCCTGATGGTCGTCATGTTTTTGACTTCTTGTCTTCGCTTCGAGACAAGTTCTGCGCTGGTCACGCTAGGTAAAAAAGTAACCGACGGCACGCGGAGAAACGGCTTTCTAGAAAGATCTATTTACCCGACCGGGACCACTCGATTTAAATCAGCTCAGCAAACATTGTGCTCAATTGTTCCGGCGGCGCCGACCTGTCCAGCAGGTCGCTGACTAGGCTGGCGAAACGGGTGGCCGGGGCGGCCGGGAAAGTGTGCTGGTGCGGCCCGCGCCAGAACGCCGGGTCCTTCAGCCTGGCCAGGTTCTCCGCCTTGTGCAGGTTAAAAAAGGCGACAGCTCTCCTTTTCAAGGCCTCATGCTTGGTCTCGTGCTCGGCCGCGGCCGGCGGTGGCGGCGGCGCGGGCCGTGGCAGAGCGCCCAGCGCCTCCCGGTACTGGGCCGCCAGCCTGCTCGACTGCAGCATCAGGTCCTGGATCAGTTTCTTGACGTTCACGTCCGTCACCGTGTCGAGCAGCGGGGTCTCGCGCCGCACAAGAAACACCGTTTGATAGAAAAGCTGCGAGTTCAGGTCCTGATTCGCGTGCGCCAACACTCGGCTCAAAAACAGCGGCCTGCTGACCAAGGAGCCTTCGCCATACAACGCATAGGCCACTTCACCGTAGAGTGCACGGAGCAGGTGTTTGTTGCCCAAGGGCTTGTCTTTCTTGCCAGTAAAGTCTGAGTAGTGCTTCATGAGGTAGTCAAAGCATCGTTCTAGGCCTGCTCCGTTCAGCACGGTCATGGCCTCGGCGTTGCCTAGCGCGGCCACTGCGCTCGTGCCGGCGGGCCGGTCCAGGACGCGCTTCGCCCAGGCGGAGACGGCGGCCGTCTTTTGCTTCTTCTTCTTGGGCTGCTGCGGCGGCGGCAGGTCGGCGGCCGAAGTGTAGTCGGACGGCGGGCGGTCGGCCGGCTTGAGTTTCTGGCCGCCCGAGTTGAGTGCGCGGTACTCGAGGTGTCTGTCTATGAGCGCGCGCATGTGCCTAAAGATCTGCAGGATGCCGTTGGTGTCGGCAGTCAGCAGACCAATCGGTTTGGGCACGGCCGCCAGCGTCCATTCTCCGCTGTCGTCCTCCGGTGGGTCGTAGGTCAGCCAGCCCTTCTTGGCTTGGCCTCGCTGTGAGACGTGGCGGCTGAGCGCGATGCTGGAGAAGACCCTTTCCTGTTGCTGCTTTTCGTCCAGCGCTTCCAAGTCAGAAAACTTGACTACCTCGACCCCTCGCATGCCCAGCGCGGCCATCAGGAAAACCGCCTCCAGCCCCCACAAGGGCCTGTCCGGCGCGGGCAGAAAAGGCGAGTCAGGGGCCTGGTGCACGCCCGCGCTCTCCGCCAGCAGGGCCTGATACAGCGAGTCGAGCCAAGCCAGCCAGGTCTCCTCGTGGATGGCGTGTTGGTGCTCCATCTTTTCGGTCCGGTTTTCTTTCGTTCTTTTCGCCGTGCCGGCGCTCATGTTCGGGTCGCTGAACAACCCGTTCTGCAGCACGAAGCGCGCGACCTCCAGCCCAAAGGGGGTCTGCAGGTTGCCCTTGGCGTCCTCGCCACCGAGCAGCCACTGCCTGAATTCAGTGTAGCTCTGGTGCCTGGTCTTGGCGCCGGGAGCTACCGCGTCCACCAGGTCATTGAGCACTTTCGCGTAGCTAAGGACGTCGTCGGGGTAGCGCAAGAACATCCGGCAGTGCGCGAGCAGGCAGTCACGGAGCGGTTTCGTGTTGCCGTCGCAGCCTTCGACCGAGCCCTCGTGCGGGCCGTAGAGGGCCTGCCTGAACGTCAGTTCGCCGCCCTCCCAGTCGTCGCCGGTGGGCAGCCGGCGGAGGTCGTCGCTCACCCGAAAGGCCGCGCGCCCTCCTTCGTTCGAGGTGAAAAAGGACCCAGAGCCCTGCAAGCCCGTGTGGGTCTTCCGGAGGAAATCGCCCACCCGCATCTTGCTGTTCTTGGGAAAGATAAAGTAGTCGCCCCAGTGCTCCGTCCAAAACTCGATAATTCCCTCCAGCTCGGCCGAGCGCTCGAAGCGCGACGCGTCCACCCCGAGCGCGGACAGGCGGACCCTGCCCAGCAGCGCCTGGTACTGCTTGGCCGAGAGCTTCACGAGCTTGTCGAGGCCCGCCACAAACGACGCACCGGTACTTGCGCCAGACAGGGCAGTAAATTTGACGGCCGGCAGCCCTTGGGCAAGGGCCCCCGGCCTTCTTGCCCCACGCGGCGAGCTCGCCGTGGCCCGGCGCCACTTTGACGTCCGGCTTCGCGATCTCTTTCCGCTCCGTGGCGTGCAGCGTGTCCATCGTGTTTTCTGTTAATATTTTGGCTACCTCTTTTTTTTACTCAGTGATTAAAATCGAGAGGATTTAAATCCACCATGCACAGCAGTCGCGCGACGCGCCTTCTTCCGTTTTTTGCGGAGCGGCTTCGAGCCGAGGAGGTGGCTTTCTCTGGGCCTGGCGTTGCCATCGGGCGGGGTCAGCAGGTTGCCGGTGATGGGTAAAAAGTCCAGCCCCGTGTCTGGCAGATGGCTGCCCAGATCGCCGTCTGCCGGTGCCTGCTTTCGCTCTGCAAGAGCGGCGGCACGCGCGCGGCGAGGGCGGGCTGTTCCATGAGCTCTAGCAGCGCTCTGAGGAGCGAAGAATAATTGATAAAGCAGACACGGGACCAACCGAAACGGGCCTTGAGCAGCGCCCTCACCGTCGGCCACGCCCCGTCCACGCGACGGAACAGCGTCTCGAGGTCTTGGAGCACTTCGCGGGTGGGCTCGGCCCCGCTCGTCAGCCTGTCCTTCGAGCCGCCGAGAAGATAAGCGAGGCAAGCCGCTCGGTCCAGCGAAAGTGGGCCGAGACGACTCTTTTTGAACAGATAGATCAACTTCAACGGGGTAATCTCCGTGCCATTCACTCTCCACTTGTGGCAGAGATCTCTCGCCAGCTGCAGCAAGGCCTGGCTGACTAGCGGCTTTTGGTGAACCCCCCTCAGCCCAAACACCTGTCGTGTAATCTCGCGAAATCTCGATAGGCGGGTATAACCCTGCGGGCGCCTTGGCTGCTCCGTCATTTCGCCCTCGTCCCCCCGCATCCGGCCATTCACCAAGAACTGGTTCGCCCCGTACAGCGAGTGCTCTCTCCCTACCAGACCGCATGTCTTGCAAAAGGTCCCGCTCGTTTCTTGGTTGAAGACGAATTCGTGGTCGCACATCCACCGCACTTGTGTGCCTGCCGAGGGAGCGGGGAAATGAATCCTCGACAGCGCCCTGATTTAAATCAGGGCAGTGCAATTCGTTTTCTTGGCTCCCTCCGCGACAAAGGCGGGAAAAATGGAAGGCACAGAGATACACCGCAAGAGGCTCTGCCTGCACTGCGGGCACCCGAGTGCGCGAGAGGACGGAAGGTGGTTCGAGCTGCCCGTGGCGTACGCACCCGTCAAGGGCTACCTGTACGTCTTCGGCCTGTTTTGCACGCCGGCCTGTGCATGGGCCTTTGTCAGCTACGGCGTGCCGGAATCTCTGCGCTCACAGGCCGGAGACCTGCTTCACTCTTTTCTGCGCCTGAATCTCAGGCAGCAACTGATACGACCAGCCCCGGCGAGGTGGAATTTGCTCGAGTACGGGGGTACCATGACCATTTCGGAATTCCGGCAGGTAGGAGGGGTCCGGGACTGGGTGCTGCCACAAGCCAAGAGACAGCCAACACAGAAACACTTTATTGGGCCTAACCAAGGCAAAGCCTACGTCATCAAGCGCCTTTCGCGGCTTCCGGGACTGCGTTTACTTTCTGCTTCTTGACGCGCGCGGACGAAGAAGCCTGTTTGTTCTTCCTCTTAATCACCTTTGGCACGCACCCGCTCTCCTGCCGCTCGAGCAACTCGGGCGGCTCGACCGTAGGTTGCTCTTCTTCTTCGGCAGCGGCGCTCGACGAGATGATGGCGAATTTCAGGTAGCTCGCACCACGGCTAAACACCAGCACGAGCGGCCCGTCCTTGTTGAGCCCGAGCATCACGCGCCCCTTCTTGCGTTCCTGGAAACTCGAGGCCTTGAGGATCTTCTTGACTGTGTCCAGCGAATAGAAAAGCCCGTCGCCTGCCTGGCCGGTCGGGTCGGCACGCATCTTGGGCCGCCCGACTTCGGTGTGCGAAACGACCCCTGACAGGTAAGTGCTGCTCTTGCGCTGTTCCGAGACGTCGAGCAGACAGGACTCGGTGACCAGCCGGTCGCCGGCGACGTAGAAGCGCGCGTGCGAATTGGTCTTGTGGTGGTGCCTGGCCACCGCACACAGCGCGGCCGAGCTCACGTCGGCCAACTGGTCGCACCTGGTGGCGTTGCCGTCCATCGCGACCATGTCCGCCGGCACGCGCAGGTTGGACAGGGCACTGTTGTGTTCGAAGCTCCTGCTTTCACTGTACATCTTGAGGTTCAACTGGTTGTCGCTGTCCAGCGAGAGTTCCAAAGTCATTTCGGGCCTGTACTGCGTTAGCCAGTTGGCCACTTCCTTCAGGTCGATGCAAAACACGGCGCGCACCTTGCCAGAGCCAAACTGGACATAGTCGCCTTCGGCCCCTCGGCGGAAAAGGGTACAGACAGCTCGGCGCTCACGCCGTCGGCGACGCCGACGAGCTCGAGGCCGGTCGGCGAGGCGTCAATCCTTGCCTCTAACAGGACCGGGGCCAGACACTCGATCGCCCGGCGGAACGAAGGCCCGCCGCTCTTGGTGCGCCAGAGAAAGACTAGGGACATTGACGGAGTTTGGGAAAATGAGGGCGCAAAGGCAAAAAGAGGACCAATCCCTTCCAACCCATTTCCTTTTTTGGGTCCTCCTGATTTGAATTGAGCCACTTTAAATCAAGGCGAGTGGAGGGAGCGGCTGCTGCTAGTGAGACACGCACAGAAAAGTCAAATGTCTGTTCAACTAATCAAGGGCGCGGGCGCGAATGGCGGCAAGCAGCTGGCGGTCAAGTTCAACCCGGCCGAGGACCTGCCGAAGATCACACTGAAAGGCGAACCGCGCGCGGCATATGGTTCTATTTTCGCCAACGTCGTGTACGAGGGGAAAGCCCCGACCCTTTTGCTGCCGCCGCTGGTCGTGGCCTGGGACCCTTCGAGCTTCCAGGACTCCAAGAAGGTGACGATCGACCTTTCCTTCCGCGAGGCCACGACCCATTCCAGCGTGTTGGAGGCCTACCAGGTCCTCAGGGCCATTGATGAAAGAATGTGCGCACTGGTCGTACAGGCCAGGTCCAAGCTGCTGCCCACCGTGAAAAGCAGCGGCCCTCTGGCTAAAACAGACGAACAGATCAAGTCTTACTACCAGGCCTGTACCCGACCCCGCACCAGCGCCAAGAGCGACAGGGCGTGGCCCGCTCGCCTGAGCTGCACGCTGACGGGCGCCAAGATCCTGGGAGGAGAGGGAGACAACCAGTCGATTGCCAAGGGGGATGTAGTCAAATGCCTGATTCAGGTGACCACGTTGTGTTCGCGCCAGGAAAAAGTGTCGCTCGGCTTCAAGATAGTCCAGCTGCGAAAGATCACAGAAGGTCTGCCTTACCCGGACATTAGCCTGACCGAAGAAGAGGCCTTCGGCGTGTCGCTCAAGGAAGACTCGGGAGCGGACTCCAGTGCCATGCAAATCGAGGAAGAGTTTGTTTAATTAAAAAGGATTCAGGCTACACAGACAGCACAGTCGGCCGGTCCCAGGGCCTTGCTAGCGGCCTGGGTTCGTATGTAATACGTAGTTTTGAGACCGAGCTGCCACGCATAGAACAAAGCGCTGCTGACTCTGCGTTCAGTGGGATTCGTCACGTGTAAATTGAGCGATTGCGAACCGCACACGAACGGCCCGCGGTCGGCCGCCAAGTGCAGCTGCAAGCGCAGGGGGATTTCCCACACTGTCTTGTAGATGTTTTTGATGTCTTGGGGCAGGTCGCACCCTTGCACAGAACCGCTGTCGGCAATGATTTTAGCCCTGAGCTGCTCGTTCCAGAGCCCGCGCTCTTCTAGCTCGCGCACCAGGTGTTTGTTCCACACGACGTGCTCGCCAGAGAGCACCCGGCGCACAAAGACATTCGAGTGGGCAGGCTCGAAAGATTCGAAGTTACCCAGGATCTGAGCAGTCGTGGCAGTCGGCATGTAGGCAATTAGCTGTGAGTTTCGTAGCCCATACTTGGTGATGCTCAGGCGGAGCGAGTCCCAGCGGTCGTCTGGCTGCTCCTTGCCGGGCCACAGATCGAACTGCAGGAGCCCTTTGCTAGCGGGAGAACCGCCGAAACTCTTGTACGCACCCTTCTCCTGTGCTAGTTCGCAAGAGGCCCACAATGCAGCATAGTATAGCTCGTGTGCTATCTTGACATTGAGCTTTTGTGCCTCTGTTGAATCCCATGGCATTTTCATCAAAGCCAGGACGTCGGCCAGGCCATTGACACCCAGGGCCACCGGACGATGCAAGAGGTTGCTGCGTCTGGCTTCCTCCGTAGGGTATTCTGTAATGTCGATGACGGTGTCGAGGTTACGCACAGCTGTGCGCACGCACGACCGCAGCAGCTCGAAATCAAAGGACTTGCGGTCTTCCGACACGAACTTGGGCAGCGCCAAACTGGCCAAATTACAAACACTGTGCTCGCCACATTCGCCGCCTGAACTGTATTGGACCACTTCTGCGCACAAATTGCTGCAGCGAATCGTGCCCAGGGCTTTTTGGTTTGATTTTGTATTCACTGCATCCTTGTACATAATGTAGGGAACGCCGCCCGACTCGATCTGTGCGCGGCAGACAGCGCTCCAGAGCTCGCGCGCTTTGACGGTGCGCCTCGCCAGGCCCATCCTCTCGGCCCGCGTGTACTGGGACTCAAACTCCCTGCCATAGAAGGCGTCCAGGTCACCTACGCCCGTTTCGTCCGGGCAAAAAAGGGACCATTGTTGATCCTGTTCTACACGCTCCATGAAGAGGTCGTTGACTGTAAGTCCTAAAAACAAGTCTCGGGCTCGCAGTTCTTCGGAGCCAGTAACTCGTTTAAGTTCCAAAAACTCGAAGACGTCTGCGTGATGAATTGGCAGATACACTGCTACAGCACCCCGTCTCTTGCCTGCCTGGTTCGCGTAGCGAGCGGTCTGGTTCAACACTCTGCACAAGGGTATAACACCGTCTGATGCTCCGCACGTGCTGCGTATCAGAGAGCCCTTGCTTCTCACACACCCAAGGTGAACGCCCAGCCCGCCCCTCCCTTGCTGATAAGAGCAACGTCTTTGATCGTGTCATAGATGTCGCTCAACGAGTCGCCCTTGATAGGAAGCAAGAAGCAGCTGGAAAGCTGGCCCGCTCTTCTCAGCCCACTATTAAAAAGGGTGGGTGACGCGTGGGTATAAAATCCCAGCGACATGAGGTCATACGTCTCTCTGATTCGTTTCAGTGGCTCTTTGGACTCGCGGCGATGTAAGTGAACGGCCACACGAAGCCAAAGGTACTGTGCCGTCTCGCACGCACGACCCTGATTGTCTTTGAGTAAATAGGACTTGAGCAGGGTCGAATAACCAAAGTAGTCATACAACATGTCGCGGCGCGCGTCAATTAACGAGTTTAGTTGCCCGGCGTTCTGGTCCACGAAGATGCTGTAAGCTGGGTCCATACCCCACCTAAGCCTTTCCGTGCATTCGCTGAAGGTCGATGGGCACTGCTTTGCGTGGTTGGAGGCCAGGAGACGACCACCCAGCTCTCCGTACGCCGGGTGAGAAATCGCGAGCGCCGCACACGTGCTCGCGGCCAGCGCGTCGAGTTCGCTCGTCGGCACGAGGTCGTACAGGCCCGCCACGACGCGCTGGGACACAAGAACGGGTCAACGGCATGCAGATCGTTGGACAGGCTAGCAACTCGCGCCAGAATCTTATCGAGCGAAACGGCTTGCGGAGCTCCATTACTTTTCGTGACTTGCATCTGCCTCTATACAAGTCTGACTCAGAACTTTTTTTTCCGTGTTTTACCGCGACCCAAGCCCCAAAGAGCGCGTCGACCGCCAAAATTTCGCCGCGGCCGGTGGCTGCATAGGAGGCCCACAAAAGTCCATGTGTTTTTCGGTGTGCTGCCCACCAGGCCTCTCCGCCGAAGAACCCGGTCTGCTTGTCGTGCAAGGCGTCGCTCAGCCAAACCGCCGCGGGAATTGCGGCCAGTGCTTGCATCCAGGGCTGCGGTTGTAGATGATGGCCAGGCCGGCCACCGCCAGTCTGGCCGGAACGCACCCGCCCCAAAAAAGGGCAGAATTGTCCCTATTAGTCGTGTCTGTCATGTTTAGCCCAAACGAAAAATACTATCGTCTGCACAAACCGTGTCGCCAGTTCAATTCTCTTTGGCTGATGTCAGGCACTTCTTTTTTTTGGGTTTTATTAATTTTTTTGTAAGAATATTAAAAAATTTCCCGGGAAGAAAAGTTATTAAAGTTTTACACGTTTTATCTTTTTTTATTGATCCAAGCTACCCTTTTTTTCGACATTCGCGTCAGCAGTCACGTGCTCTGCCCCGTCAAGGCGCTGCCTCTTGTTCTTTCGCTGCCCCGCTTCTTCCCTCTCTTCCTCCTTCTTGTTCCTGCGCTTGCCAGCCACTCTCAGTGCTCTCTTGATGCTTCTGTCGACCGCTCTATCAAACATCTTATAGCCTGCTAGCTTATCAGGAACCACTCCAGCAGACACTATGGCACGTACAAAAGACTCCCTGTCGTTCCCCTGCGACCCCTGCGCGCTCTCTCCGTCTTCGTCGGCAGCTTCTTCTTCCGTCGCCCCGTTCATCTTCTGGTCGTAGGCTCTGCGCGAAAGCAAGCGCATATGCACGATCCCGTGCTTCCTGCCGCGCGCAACGCCTGTGTGCCCACATTCACGGACGTAGCCACAGATTTTTGGTTCGCACGCTACGTCACAGATGTGCCCGACTTCCTTGGTCGACCGAGGACAAAACTCGCAGTAATTTACGCGCGTGTCTTTCTTGACCACGCCCTGGTTCGTCTGTGCCCGATAAACTTCGTATTCGGACCTGCGCAGCGCAGTGTCTCCCAGGTCGTCCACGGTCACATTGTGCAGCCTGCAGTCTTCTTTCAGGTACTTGTCGACCGCTAGCGAGAAGTCCTGCCAGCTCGTGAAATGGTTCTTCTCGAACACAACGCCGTAGTCCTTGCTGCCTTCGTTGAGGAAACGTGCCAGCACGTTCGTCCTGCTTTCCACGTATTTCTGGTTCTGCCGCAGCTCCTCTGGTGCGATGTCCACCCAAAAGTCTGCTTGTGGGTGCTCTTCCACTGCGCGCTTGTACCTGGCGACGCAGCGTGCCAGGATGTAGGGCATCTCGTTCTTAATAATGCGATCCCCGAGTCCAGAATCAACCGTCTTCACGAGCTCGTTATACAGGAACAGCGCTAACCGACGCTTCAACTGGCCTTGCCCGTCCTTGTAGTTGAACAGGTAGTTGCCTGCCACGATAACTGCCGTTCTCCAAAGCAATGTGCTCTTGGCGATCTTGTTCTTGGCTGGCACGTTGACCATCTCGCCCGACACCATGCTCTGCAGGGTAGCCTGGTCAACCGTGCTCGCAAAGTCGAGCGGCAGGTCCGGTATCACGATAAGCTCCTTGTCGTACAGCGAAGACAGTCCGAACCCCTTCTCCGTGTTCTTGCTAATCGAAGCTACCTTGCCAGGGGGCTTCATCGACTGGAGGACCTGGATGACAGTTCCTTTCCCGTGCCCGCGTCGCCCAACATAAAGGGAAACACCTGCCAGTTGTCTCGCTCCCTGAGCGGAAACTGGAGCCTGCCCAGCAGCGTTTCGAAGACCTCGTACATAGACTTGCTCAGCTGGAACCTGAGCAGGTCGCGCCATTCGGGGGTCATGTCGTCATCGAAGCACATGGCTTTCATCATCTTCTCGATGTCCACCTCCACGTCGTAGAAGTGGTCAGTGAACGGAGCAGCCTCCGAGCTCTCGCGCAGCTGTTCCCAGGTGCGGACGGCCAAAGTGCGCGAGTTGAAGGTGCAGTTCCTGAAGCTGATCCAGTCAGTCCGCATCTCCGACGGACGCTTGACTGGGAAGAAGCGATGGCTAGTGCCGACGAACCACTTGAGGAGCTTCTCCTTGTTGACGCTGTGGTAGTAATCGGCGTCGGCCAGAACACGGTCCATGTACTCCTCCGCCTCGCTCATAAAGCAGAAGACGCCCTCTATCCTCGCATGGGGGCCGAACACCTGCCCGTCGAAGCGGATGTCCCTGGAACGTCTGGCATGCTTTATAAGGTCGTGCCTGCACTTCTCCTCGTTGCTGGCCAGCTTGTGGATGTGCTGCTCGCCGTAGTACAGATCCCAGTCCTCGTCGGTCGGCTTCCCGTCGTCCGAGTGGAAGGACACTTCGTAGCCCGTCGTCTGCTTGACGTGCTCTTGCACCTGCTGGACCAGCTCGTCCGTCATGATCTTGCCTTCGCCCCACCTCCTCTCTACCCCGATCTCGTCGTGCTTCCAGACTCCCACGTTGTACAGCCTATTCTTGCCTTCCTTGAGCGAGTGAAGGTACTCAACCACCGTCTCCATGATCCTGCGCTCCAGGCTCTGCCAGACGTAGGAAAGGAAGGTAGCTTCCTTGTTGGACTTCTTGGTTTGTTGTTGCACCGCCTGCCACATTGGGCCGTACCTTGCCAGCATCACGAACAGCGGCAACACGCTCTGCCAGTTCTTCTTCCATTCCCGTAGGATCTCGCAGTTTAGCTCGGGGTCGCCTTGCACTCCCTTCCCGTTGATGACAGCCAAGAACGCGTCCTTGCCGCGCTTCTTCCCTGCATCGTCGTGCGCCCACTCGAGCTGCGCACAGAGCTCCGCGATCATAGCATCTCTCCCGCCCGGCTGCACGTAACGCGCGATCAAGGCGGGCACCTCAATTCCATTCTTGGCCATGTCCTGTGTGAGCAGGGTACACGCTGCGTTCTTAATGTCGAGCCATTCGTAGTACTCGCCCGCGACCATGCGACAGATCCACTTTTTCCGCAAGCCAATCGCGCACGCCCCCCACAGCCTCATCCCCTCGCATTTCTTGCTTTCTATGTAGTCGATCCGCGCGCTCCCATGGCTCGTCTTGTACAGTTCGAGGATGGCGCTCACATTGTCAGCCTCGTCCACCGGCAGGCGTGCCAGGGTAAAAATGTGTCGCAGACGCTCCACGTTCACGCGCTGCTGCAGAGAGAACGCGATCTTCCTCTCTTCTTCCTCTTCCTCGCCATCGCCCTTGTCCTTCCCCTTCTTTTTCTTGGCTTTCTTAGGCATGGCGGACACCCTGTACACAACACAGTGCACGAGAAGTTTCTAAAAAAATTTCACGAGTGGAATTTTCGCGGAAATTTAGCGTGTTTTTGTGGCGCGGTAAATTTTCGCGAATTCAACCACTGCCAGTGGTGGGGGCAAAAATGGCAATGGGTTCGTTCCGGCTCCAGGGACTTCTTGGGTTCGCTGAGAACCCAAGTCTGAGCTCGACAAGGCAGACAACTGGTCTGCCGAGGCGTGCGACCGGGCACGCGCCGCTGGTCCGGCCGGCTCCTGTCTGCCGGGCCGACGACTGCCTTTTTTTCCCATATCACTGCCTTTTTTGCAGGACAAAAAGGCAATACGTGCCTGAACCTGCCAAACGGCGCGGGTCGCGACCTCGACCTAAGCCAGCCAAGGGAGTAACGGACGGTACCCAACCACCCCCATAATCCCGACCTAGCCCAACCTAGGAAGCACTCCCCAAAAAAATGCGCCGAAATTCTGCCGCCATGGGTGCCACCGCCGCCACCGCCCGCCCCACCAAGCGCCGCCGCACCATCCTGCCCGGCGGCCGCCTGGCCGCGCTCGCCCCGCCGGCTGGCTACACTCCCGCCCCCTGCGACCCGGCCACCGTGGCCCGGCTGGACGCCGACCGACCCGTGCACCGGGACCCCGACTGGGGCGCACTGCTGACCAAGGTCGCCGCCCAGGGCCTGAACGCCACCGACCGACGACTGCGACTGCGAGTGACGCCCTACCCGTGGAGCCCGCTGGCCGCTGCCGCGCTACAGCCGGAGGAAGCGCCGCTACTCTCCCTGCTGGACCTCGCCCTGCTCAGCGCGCCTACCGACCCGTACAGGCCTGCCGGCTGGCTCTTGCCCGACCTGCAGCTGGAGCTGCAGACCCTGCACGCCCCGGTGGCCGAGTGGCTGAATCCGTACATTGAGGACAAGAACGTGGTCCGGCTAGTTTGCAGCTACCTGCCGACCCCTGCTTACTACCGCCCGCTACCCAAGGGGGCTCTGCGGAACCTACCCCGTGCCCGCCGCGGGGATCTCTACAACCTTATCTACCTGCTGTGTCCGTTCCATAGATGGCAGGAATGGTATGACGGCCGGGGCCAGAAGCACAAGGCCCTGGCCAACCACCCCGCCATCCATGAAGCGGAATTCCAGAAAGAGTGGCTGGGATACCACAGCCCCGGGGTGCTGGAGGAAGACGACCTGCTCCACGTTGACGAGGACAATTCCCACAGAGCCTGGCGATTTTATAGATGCTACGAGCACCTGTACTGGACGGCGGTGGAAGACAAACTCAACCGGCGCCTACGGACTGTCTTCCAGCGCCTAGCTAGAAAACTCAGCGAGTTGTAGCGATTCAATAAAATCATATCCTAACTGTCTTTTCCTTGCGACTTGGCGCCGCCTGTCGGAAAAAGCCAAAAACCCCCCTCCCCTTCCCTTTCCCTCCCCCCGGCCCCCCACCCTGTCGGAAAGCACCCCCCCCCCCTCTCCCCTCTCCCTGTGTATTTTTTCTTGAGACATCTGCCACGATCCGGAAAACCCCCCACCCCCCTCCCCTCCCTCCTTTTCTGTTTTTTTTTTTATTTTTTTTTTGAAAAATTAAAAAAAGTGTCTCATACGTCTCAGACCTCCCCTAAAAAAGGCCAAAGATCGCACAGGCAAGGCAGGCGCCTTGAGACATGGTTGAGACAGTCTGTGAAAGAGGAGGCGAGCGGCGAGTGGGGCCACCCCCTCACCCCTTTTTTTTCAATCTCCCTTTTGAGACAAATTAATAGAGTTTGAGACAGAATCCGGATATTTTTGGAAAATCTATTTTTAGAAATCCAGGAAAATCCATCCCCCCGGGTTTGGGCGGCGGCCGGACCCGTGGCAGATGTCTCAAACTCCAAGGGAAACCGAAAGGGATTTTTTTTCGTTTTTGCGGTAAATTTCCTACTCTCCGTGAATTTCCGCCCTAAAATGTGGCTATGAGACGTGAAGTCAGGAAGTTTATCCACAACTTTTGGGGAGGGGGCAAAAAGTTACCTTTCCCCCGGGAGCCAGGGAGCCAGACCAGTGGTAGATGTCTCAAGAGGACAGGTGCTTGCTTTTGCGGTAAATTTTCAGTGTAGCCAGTGCGGAAGTAGCCAGGGTAGGGGGGGGGGGGGTAGCCAGCGTCGGAATAGCCAGGGTAGGGGGGGGTAGCCAGCGTCGGAGTAGACAGGGTAGGGGGGGGGTAGCCAGCGTCGGAGTAGCCAGGGTAGGGGGGGGTAGCCAGCGTCGGAGTAGCCAGGGTAAGGGGGGGGGGGGTAGCCAGCGTCGGAGTAGCCAGGGTAAGGGGGGGGGGGGTAGCCAGCATCGGAGTAGCCAGGGTAAGGGGGGGGGGGGGTAGCCAGCGTCGGAGTAGCAAGGGTAAGGGGGGGTGTAGCCAGTGTAGCCACGTCCCAGATACCTGCGGTGAGCGGTGGGCGAGAGTACACCACACCGCGAGCCCAAGCCTACACAGTACTTAGCACGGCGCCTGCTTGCTCAAAAAAAATTCGTGGCTGGTATTAATCCCAAAAATAAGGAGACCCGCACTTGTGGGACGGGTCCGGTGCCACCGCCCACCGCAATTTTTTTATCACAGATTCAGGTAGATTTCGACATGGCGCGTCGAATGCCACCTATCCCAGCCAAAACGGACCACGGGCGGCTGCAGGGGACGGCCGCAAAGTTCGCCACTACCACCAGAAAAACCAGGCGCGTTCTCACATAACCGCGCCACCCGGTGCCACCAGTGTGATACAGCCGAAAGGGGCACCAACCAAGGACATTTCTGCATTTTGCCGAAATTGCGGCGACTACTGCATTTTTCACCCGTTTACAGTGAATTTCCACCACAAAATGTGGCTATGAGACGTGAAGTCGGGAAGTTTATCCACAACTTTTCAGGAAGGGGCAAAAAACCCCCCTCCCCCCCAGGCGGCAGGGGCCAGACCCGTGGCAGATGTCTCAAACTATGGCCTGAAAAAAGTAGTGAATGGTGCCACCGGGGTGATACTGCCGAAAGGGGTGCCACCCAGGAACATTTCTGCATTTTGCAGAAGTTGCGGCTACTACTGCCTTTTTCGCCCGTTTACCGTGAATTTCCACCACAAAATGTGGCTATGAGACGTGAAGCAGTGAAGTTTATCCACAACTTTTCAGGAAGGGGCAAAAAACACTCCCTTCCCCCAGGTGGCAGGGTCCAACCCCGTGGCAGATGTCTCAAACTATGGCTTGAAAAAAGTGGCGAATGGTGCCACCGGGGTGATACGGCCGAAAGGGGCATCACCCAGGGACATTTCGGCATTTTGCCGAAATTGCAGCGACTATTGCCTTTTTCGCCCGTTTACAGTGAATTTCCACCACAAAATGTGGCTATGAGACGTGAAGTCGGGAAGTTTATCCACAACTTTTCAGGAAGGGGCAAAAAACACTCCCTCCCCCCAGGTGGCAGGGTCCAACCCCGTGGCAGATGTATCAAACTGTGGCCTGAAAAAAGTGGTGAATGGTGCCACCAGTGTGATACGGCCGAAAGGGGCACCACCCAAGGACATTTCGGCATTGCCGAAATTGCAGCGACTACTGCCTTTTTCGCCCGTATCACACGGTGCCACCTGGTGCCACCAACTACCACAAAAATGCAGTTACATCGCAAAACACGTATAATTTGGCTGATCGTGAATATTCACGTCTAATGCCAATATGACAGTACCAAAATGGCATTACTAACCCGACCGGTCCTGATCGGGACAAAAAGGAAATACATATGATCAGGCCTATCACATGTTTTTTGTATTATTTTTTTGAAAATATTTATAGGACAAAAAGGAAATACACATGATCAGGCCTATCATAGATTTTGTATTATTATTTATATTTATATATATAGACATATTTATTAATATATTAAAAATCTACGTTAGGCCTGATAGAACAAATGCCATTTTGTCCCTTGCGGCCCGACCAGGTAAGAATTGCATTTTTGTACCCTGCGGACCGGCCTGGTAACAATTGCCATTTTGTACCTGCAAAATAGCAATGGTTGCACGGCCGGCCCGGACTACGCAAAATGGCATTTCCACGCAAAATCGGCAATTATTGCACGGCCGGCCCGATGCAGGAAAAGTGGCATCTGCTATCCACAAGCACAACTTTATCCACAACCACAACTTTTTCCACAACCGCAAAGTGGCATTGGTTGCACGGCCGGCCCGAAAGGGGAAAAGTGGCATTCACTCGGGTAATTTCGGCATTTGCGTATCACACGGAAAAATGGCATTTCCCGGGGGAATTTCGGCATTTGGCGCAGCATTGCCTATTTCGGCCATATCACCTGGTATTATCCGGATGGTGCCACCTGCCAGAACCCTGCCACATAAGAGTATAGCGGAGCGTAACGGCCCAGGTGTGGGTTCTGACAAAGTGTGCTCCGGTGCCACCTGCCAGAACCCTGCCACATAAGAGTATTAGCGGAGCGTAACGGCCCAGGTGTGGGTTCTGACAAAGTGGCTCCGGTGCCACCTGCCAGAACCCTGCCAGGTAAGGGTATAGAGGAGCGTAACGGACAAGGTCTGGGTTCTGACAAGGCTCGCCACCGGCGGGAAAAAAGAGGATGGGGGGGAGGGGAGGGGCCCCCCGGTGCCTTGGCATCAGGTGGCACCACGCCAGAACCCCTACACGTATTGTTATAGCGCAGCGTAACGGCCCAGGTGTGGGTTCTGACACGGTGGCACCCGCCCCTGATGCCACGGCCCCGGGGGACCCCCCCCCACCCCTCCACTCTTTTTCCCCCGCGGTGGTGGTGGCTGTCAGAACCCCGACACGTATTGTTATAGCGCAGCGTAACGGCCCAGGTGTGGGTTCTGACACAGTGGGCTCCGGTGCCACCTGCCAGAACCCTGCCAGGTAAGAGTATAGCGGAGAGTAACGGACAAGGTGTGGGTTCTGACACGGTGGCCCCACCAGAAGGAAAAAAAGAGGGGGGGGGGAGGGAGGGGGCCCCCCGGTGCCTTGGCATCAGGTGGCATCAGACCAGAACCCTGCCAGTTATTGTTATAGCGTAGCGTAACGGCTCAGGTGTGGGTTCTGACAAAGAGGGAGTGGTGGCACCTGTCAGAACCCTGCCAGTGATTGTTATAGCGTAGCGTAACGGCTCAGGTGTGGGTTCTGACAGCGGCACCGGCCACTGGATTTTCGAGGTGGCTGTCAAAACCTCTGCCAGATAGGTTTATTTATATAGTAAATAAAAGTGGCTCAGGTGTGGGTTCTGACAGCGGCGCCTGCCACCGGATTTTTCAGGTGGCTGTCAGAACCCCTGCCAGATAGGATTATTTATATAGTAAATAAAAGTGGCTCAGGTGTGGGTTCTGACAGCGGCACCTGCCACCGGATTTTTGAGGTGGCTGGATTAGAGGGAGGGGGAGGGGGCCCCCGCTGCCAGGGTAGTGACAGAGGGGTGTGCGGTGGCACCTGCCAGAACCGTGGGTTTTGGGGGGTGGGGTGGGGGAGTTGGCAAACCTGGCGGGAGGTGTGGGTTCTGACAAGGGTGGATGTTAGAACCCCGGCAGATGATTTTATTTATACAGTAAATAGAACTTCGACATGTATGGGTTCTGGCAGGTGGCACCTGCCAGAGGGAGTGGCAAGGTCAATGTCTATCTCAGAGCGGTGTGACGGTTAGCCACTCGTAGGGCGTGTTGGAGGCGTGGATGCCTATGGCGGCGAGATCGGTCAGGGGCCGGGCTACTGTAGACTTGCCGTCGAATACCAACTGCCGCGCGGGGTCGATGCCGTAGGCGTGGCCTTTGTAGACGAGGATACCCAGCGGCGCGGTTCCGTCGAATAGCCAACCGGTACCACGCTTCTTCAGGGGCTCGCGGGAGACGATAGCCAGTGCCTGCCCTTGCTTCTCCAGCTCGTTCAGGTACTCGTAGAAGATAGGGTAGCAGTCCACTGATCTCTTGAATTCTGAACGTAGCTTTTCCTTGTAGCGCTTCGGGGCGTTGCACAAGTTGAACAAGGCCATGGCTAAGCACGCGTAAGGCTTGTCAAGGCGGAAGCGCTGTGCTACGGCCGTGCCTGCTGAGCAGGCTCCGGCACGCGACACAGCGCTAGAGTCCCCGACCGGCCTGTACGGCGTGCTTTTGCTCATGACCTCCTCCATAATCGTTCGCCGCCAGTGCAGATCCGCGTAGTGGCCGTCCTCCTCCTGCCAGGTAAGCACGTAGTCCAGCTGCTCCAGCTCCCGACGGCGGCGCTTCGTCCTGAGGTCTTCCCAGACCACCGCGATTGCGGGCCCGTCGCTCTCCTGCCAGCCGCATTTCTTCTTGTCCTTGTCCGTAGCCCGCTGTAGCTCGCAGTATTTGTAGTGCTTGCCGGTCGGTGCGTGCAGGCAGCGTCTCTTGGCGGGCCTCTCCTCCTCTGGGACGGGCGCGGGGGGCGGGTGCGTCAGCGGTAGCGGTGGCGGCGTCGTAGGTAGCGGCTGGCCTATGGTCAGGATGTCGACGTCCTCCTCGTCGTCCTCCTCGTCGTCCTCCTCGTCGCTCCCGTCGTCCTGTCCCGCAGGCGCTGGCATGAACCGTGGCAGAGCGCGAGCAGCTTCGCCGAGACGTTCGGCTGGGCCCATGGGCATGCCTGCTGAGCTGGCTATACACATGGGCGCAGCGCCCCCTCGACAGGCAAACTCGATCTCTACCACCGACTCTGGCTCAGGTCTTGGTCCGCTGTCGCCGAGGCAGTCCCCTTTGCCGCTCGCTCGGTCGGCCGCGCCGTAGGCAACGTCCAGCACAGTCATGTATCTGCACAGGCACGTACACACACTGAAAACACTCGACTTCACATGAGTCTATCTCAGCTAATCACTGTTATTTTTACGAAATTTTTACTGTATTAGATTCTTTGTGATGCGAGCTGTCTGATTATGTGCTTAGGCCTTGTGTGGACCCTCTGGGCGCCGTCCAAAGACTTGGTCAAAGTCACGGGAAAATGGGGCCGACCCCATTTTGCCAAGTTTTCCAAGTAACCGTTTGCAACCAATACCCGAGATTTTTGCGAGCTGTTTGTGCCAGTAGATTCCCCTTGGTGTGGGCTATCTAATTCTATATTCAAACCTTATGGGAACCCTCTGGGCGCAGTCCAAAGACTTGGTCAAAGTCATGGAAAAATGGGGCCGACCCCATTTTTCCAAGTGACCGTTTGCAACCAATACACGAGATTTTTGCGAGCTGTTTGTGCCAGTAGATTCCCCTTGGTGTGGGCTATCTAATTCTATATTCAAACCTTATGGGAACCCTCTGGGCGCAGTCCAAAGACTTGGTCAAAGTCACGGAAAAATGGGGCCGACCCCATTTTTCCAAGTGACCGTTTGCAGCTAAACTAAGCACTGCGTGTGTGTGCGCAAGTGATTCGTATCCATCACGAGACAACCTTTCAGGATATACATGCATATAGCACCAGCAACCTGCAAACATGTCTAAAAACATCAAGGGTTCTATTCTTGCCAGCTACCCACTTCCCAAGTTCGGCTGAACTCGGGTTCTGAAGCCAAAAATCGTCTGGGCTCGCGCCACGTCATGCTTACTCGGCGGGTCCATTTTTCCTCTTGTGATTTTTGGCTATTTCCTTTTTGCATCTCTCCCCGCCACCGCCCACCGCCCACCGGAAAAATTAGGACTTTTTCCGCCCAAAACTTTGCGAGCGTGTATCTCGGCCAATCCTGGACCTTTTTACGTAATTTTTGCTGGTTCAGATTCGTCTCGATGCGCGCTGTCAGAATATATATATTAGTGCCTAAGAAATCCTCCGGAAGCATACCAAAAATTCAATTCATGTCCTTTGCCCCTCTCCCTCTGCGCCACCTCCCTGCCGGTTCAGTATTAGTAAAATAGGATCTAGTAAAGTAATTAAAGTAAGGTAATCTCTCTGTATTATTATTAAATCGGTAGATTAGACAATTACAACTATTTTAATCGGTAGTACAATTTTAACGACTGTCAGAAAAAGATGGCATGCGAGCCAGGAAGGGCCATTCGTTAGAAGGTGGCTGCCCTTGGGGAATCGAGGAGAAGGAGTTCAAACGGTATGCAATATGCTCAAACACTGCCTTAAGCCCTGCGTTCAGCCGAAGTTCAGCAAAGGTCCAGTACATGCGTATGTACCGGACGAGTAGATCAGTCTGTGCATCGGTGAGAACTGGCACGGTGTTGTTGTTCCAATATACAGCGGCGAGGAAATGTAGATTATAAGACATTGCAGTGAGGTTGCCCCAGGGAGTATACTGGTGTAACCAGTCCGCCGCTACTGCCTCCCTGAAGATAGTGTCGCCGTGCAGCGCCCGTGCCTCTTCTGAATGTACTATCGTCCAGTACCCGTGCTCGTGTAACGGAAAATGTGCAGGCTGCATGCGATCAAGGAAGGAAAGTTGATGGAAGCTCTTGTTAGCCAACATGCAAGCCGGCACAGGATCATACCAAACGGCTGGTTCGAGGTAAGAGCAAGCTATATCAGCCAGCTCAGGGACCAGGTAAGGCGCCAGCGCAATCGGGGCGGCATGTGGTAGAAGCAAGAGCTCCGCGACCTCGCCAGGAGAATTCCAGTGCCCATTCAGAATGTTCATGTCCAGCACGGATAGCGTACTCTCCTCTGGGCAGGCCACGAGGTGATGCCATGTTCTGTCGTCGAAAGACTGAAATCCCAGGTCCCGCTTGCTAGGGTCTTGGCCGCTTGCAATTGACGCTGGTAGTGCCTCTTGGATGAACATCTCGCTGTTCTCCCGGGGAACTTTGTCCGCGAGCGCGTCCAGTTCTTCTTGGGTGGATGGTGGTGCCGCCGACCGGCGCGCCAGCGTCGCCAGGGTGAACGGGGCTCGGACGCTGGGCACGGCGGACGGGACGGTCGTACGGACGAACGCGGTGATGAGTGGTTGGCCGGTCAGCCGTCGGCGCTTGGCGGTACGGTCGTGTCGGTCGTCTCCTTGTCTGCGCATCTGGTCAGTACTTGGGTCCTTGGATTGTGAGGGTGGACTGGTAGTCAGTCGCGTGTCCTTGCCCAATGGCACGCGCCCGCTGCCTTTTTGTCCCTGGGAACCGTGATATGGCCGAAATATTTGTGATACGGACAAAAAAGGCAGTGATATGGTACAAAAAGGCAGTAGTGCGGGACAAAAAGGCAGTGATATGGCTGTATGTGTATGGCCTGCATCCGGGCCCGGCGCACCAGTGAATTTCTAGAAGACCGTTACGGTCGGACGGACGGCACCCGTGTCAATCCTCAGAACAGTCGAGTTTTGCTTGATTGAAAGTGGTCGCAGCCGGAACGAACCTATTGCCGTTTTGTCCTTACCGTAAATTGAGGCTGTTTTTCCGGAAATTTACCGCGCCGCCAAACCAGTCAAAATTTCTTGCCTTGCAAAAAAAATTTACCGCAAAACCCGTCAAAATTTTACTGTCTCGTTTGAGTGCGTGAACGACCGCCACATCTTTTTTTGTAGGTGCCTACATGCAAGAACACAAGACAGCCATGCCGCCCGTCACTGCCTCCGATGACGACGACGACGAAAGCCCCGCCCTGCAGTCCCTGCGAGCCAGAGCGCGGCCCAAGAGAAAGAAGACACAACAAGCGGCGGCGGCCACGGGCGGCGAAGCGGAAGAGTGCGACAGCGAGCCACCCAGCCCGGTCCAGGCCGCCAGCGACGACGAGTCGGCCGACGAGAAGGCCGCTCCTACCAGCAAAGACAAGACGAAAAGGGCAGCCGTGTACAGGTTCTACGAGATATTGGACCTGCCCGTCGTCCGCGACCTGTTGTCCGAGCCGCGCCTGGCGCCCGTTCACAAGCAACTGCTGGACTGCATGCAGAAGGAAGTGATTGCGACCGGAGGCTACTGCGTTGACTACCGCTACGGCAAGGGCACCGAGGGCGGCCGGGCCTACGCTACGACCGGGATGCAGAATGCGCCTATCGCCCTGCGCCGCCTGGCCCTGCCTGCGTTCTGCCAGGAGGTCGACATCAACAACAGCGTGCCCGTGTTCTTGCTGTGGCTGGCGGAAAGCCTGGCCAGCGATCCGGCCCCCCTGGCTGCCCTGCGCGAGCTTGTAGAGAACCGGGAAGAGTGCTTGCAGAAGACGGCCGACGTCTTCGGGAAGTCGAGGGACGGCGCCAAGGAGATACTGCTCAGGATCTTGCACGGCGGGGACCTGGCGGGCCTGCCCCCCTTCCGTTTTGCCCGGGAGCTGCGCAACTCGGTCCTGCACGCGATCGCGGTGCTCAAGCCTCACTATAGGAAGGTATGGGACTACTGCGAGAAGAGGCGCAAGCTGGGCTGGGACCGCGTCAGGCACATCAACTACAAGAACGTCGAGGGGGCGTTCGTGCACTTTGTGACTACTCGCTACGAAGCGAAAGTCATGTCCCGCGCCATGGCCTTCTTCCGGGACAAGGGCTGCGAGACGATCTGCCTGCGCCACGACTCGTTAGTGATCGAGGACAGACAGAGCGTGGTGGATGAGGCGATGCTAGGCGAGCTGGCGGAGTTCTGTTCCGCGGTGGACTACGGCGAGACAGAGACGAGGCCCCAGGGCCGCAAGGACATCACGAGGCTGCCCAAGCTCGCTAGGCTCGGCTGGAAGCGCAGCCCCATGGTTGCGCAGGACGGCGACCGCGAACAACTGCTGGAGGCGGAGGACAAGGGCTCGCCGGCGGAGCAGCTGGGCTTTGAGACTGCTTGCATCTACAGGACAGAGGACGATGTGTACAAGAAGAAGTACATGCATCCGATCAGCTTCGACAAGTTCCGCTACCAGCTGGTGAACGCTATTACGGGGCTAGGCAAGTCGCACGCTTCCAGGAATTCCATCTTGGAGCTGCTGCGGGCGAACCCAGATGCCAGGGTCTGCATCGTGACTGGCCGGCGGACACAGGCGTCCTGCGTCAACGGGGATCTGGCCTCCTTCCTGGGTGAGAACGGCATCGAGATTTCTACGCTGGCTAACTACATGAGCGCACCGAGGGACGCTAGCGGCTGCTTGTCGCAGCACAAGCGGATTATCGTGCAATACGAGTCCCTGCACCGTCTGGTGGTCAACCAAGGCAACGTAAGGACGTTGATCAGCTACGACCTGCTCATTCTGGACGAGTTCAGGCTGCTGGCCGACCAGCGGGTCTCGATGCAGACGAACCGCTGGAACCTGCGCGAGAACAACGCCATCTACGAAAAGCTGTGCAAAGAGACCCCGCACGTCCTGGTGATGGACAAGGACTTGGCTTCCGATTCTACGTGCTACGACTTCTTCGTGGGCGCCAACGGGATCGCGAAGCAATCCGAAGTACAGTTCCACGACTACCGCTACGTGCCGCCGCACCTTAGGCGTGATATCAAGATTGTAGGCAAGCTCGGGGCCTGGCTGGAGAAGCTGCGAACTAATCTGCGAGAAGGGAAAAAGACGCTCGTGCCCTGCCGCTCGAACCGCGAAGCAAGGGCTATCTACGACATGTTCGTGGCGGCCGGTGAAGCTCCGGAGAGGCCAGACGCCAAGGGGAAGAAAGTCGAGACGAGGGAAGACGGCAAGGTCGAGGAGGTAGACCCGGTCTGGGCTCGTGGGGCTAGGGTGCGGATCTTGACTGCGCAGACTCCCCCGGAGGAGAGCCAGGCGATGATATCCAACATTAACAACTTGTTCAGGCCCTCGGAACCAAGCGACTACACTTCTGGCTGCATCATACTGATCTACACGAGCTCGCTGTGCGTGGCGGCCGACCTACAGGTCCCGATCGAGTGTGTGATGCTGCACTGTGCGAACGGGACGAGCATTGCCAGGGGTGGTCCGCCCGCTAGGATCCTGTGGCAGATGGTTATGCGCGCGCGCAATGTGCGGGATAGGACTGTTTACTGCTACTTTGGCGAGGGGTTCCGGCCGCGGTCCGTGCGCTCTAACAATGCATCTGTGCGGCCGTGGCAGCACGACGGGGTGTACAAGGAATTAGCCAAGAACTTCAACGAGAAGCGACAGCAGATCCGGAAAGTGACTCTCAGTTCCAATCCCAGAGACAAGGACGCGATATACCTGATGATGGACGTTGGCCTCCGGTGGAAGGATGTCGTCGACGCCAGCGGCCGGAAGCTGTACTCGGTCGAGGTGAATTCCAACCTCGTGGAATGCCTGCTGGCGCGCAAGACGGAAATAGAGCACAACCGGAACGAGCTCGTGTTCCAGCAGTTTGTGCACGGGCACGCATTGGTTATGGACGACCCTCCGCCAGAGGAGCAGCTGCGGGAGGCGCTCGACGAGCTGAGACGGCCGGCCAGCGACCCGGTGGTGGAGTCTAAGCAAGCAGACAAAAAAGACGAGCTGGCCGGGACACGCGAGACCACCGACGAAGAGCTCCAGTTTGTGCTGTCGCAGCACATCAAATGGGCGGACCTCGGGAGCACTTTTTATGCCCGGAAGCGCATACAGGACATCGAGAACATGAAGAGCACTAAGCGGAAATACATACAAGTTGAACTAGTGGTGCTAGAGACGCTGCAGCTCTACCCTGGCTATCTGCACGCTATGCGCGAACAGGCGCTGAGCGGCAAGGCAATCCCCGCGGACGAGCTGCTGGCACAGTACAAGGCCATGCTCAAACAGCGCCGCGCGCTGCGCCTGATGCAAGTGGCCCTGTCTCCCGTGGCCGACGCGGTCGAGGCCGACGACAAGGCCCTGTTTAGCGGGTCGAGGGAACAGCGCAAGCAGGTGACTGAGTACGTGAAGCTTGCGACCGTCGCTCACCACGTCATCAGGGAAACTGCGTCCTTGCTTGGCTGCCAGCTGCCCGACCTGCTTTCTCCTACCCATCAGCTCACCAACGTACAGATCAACAAAACGGGCGGCCGGTTAGCACAGCTCTTCCGGGACTTGGAGATTTCGCAGCGGGATCCCGGAACTACTCACACGGACCAGCCGCCCGAGAAGGCCGTGATGTGCCTCAGGTCCTTGCTCACCAAGTTCGGGTTTGAACTAGTCAAGACGGGTTCCAAGCGGCTGCCAAAGAATGCGAACGGCAAGAGGCCTGAGATCGTGTCGTACAAAGTAGTAGCGACCGAGGAGGTCAGCGAACTGAAAGGCTTGCATTCATGTCCCAGTATAATCGCCTATCGCTATGCTGGCTGCCCCTTGCTTCATGTCCCCGCCGGCCAGGTAGCCTACAGCGAGCGCGCCGCTAGCCTGTCGGAAAAGATCCTCGATCGTCTTGGTGTTGATCACGCCCGTTTCCTTCACCAGTATGCCGCTAGTGGCGGGCATGGGCAAGAAGTCGCCCTCCGCGTAGCTCATGGCCCCGTCCGCTCCGGCCGCCAACAGCTTCGTGCTTGCAGGAAGGGAGGCCGGCAGCTTGAGTGCACAAGACCCACTGGAAGGAGCCGAAAGAGTGCTGTTGCCGCCAGCCCCTGTCAGCGTGAGCGTCGATGAGCTCAATTGGCTGCTCAGGCCTAGCACACCGTCCGGGTCGACCGTCACCAGCTGCGCGGCCGAGGCGGGCAGAGGGTCAGGCAGCCTCGCGAGAGTGTCAGGAATCGTCGTGACTGTGTAGTCGGTGTCCATGAGCACGATCGCGCCATTACCGCTAGGAGCCAGGGACGGCTGCTTGAGCGTCCTGTCCTTGACCGCAAAGATCGACCCGTCTGGGTCCATGGTCACGATGCAGTCGTCTTGGGTAGGCATGATCGACGGGAACTTCACCGCCCCTGCCACCTGATGGTCGACATACGCCTTGGGCGCTAGCTGCGAGGCCTTGGTAGGGTAGCTGGTGTTCTCGAGGCAGCCGGCATTGTATAGCTGGTAGTCGAAAGCCAGGCTCCGCATGTACCAAACCCCCGCCCCGTTGTTTTTAGTGCAGATTACGCGCAGGTACCGAGCGTAGTCGGCCGAGGTTGCCGGCGTGAACGTGCGCAGGCTGTCGCCGACAAAGGTCTGGGCCGTCTGGCTGTCCCAAGTGAACCACCGGCTGCCGTCCGCGCTGTAAGCAACTACCCAGTCCCTGGGCGCGGTAATAGCCCCCGCAGACGTGAAGTGGTAAGCAGTGACCTTGGCGTGCATCGGTAGATCGAGCTGGAGCCACGCGCCCGCTACAGGGAGATTATCTACCATCGTCTCGATCATGGCAGTGTAGTTGTTGCCGCTGTAGCTGTCGGGCGCAGTGGTGCCCCACAAGGTCGAAAAGTCGCTGTCAAAGGCCAGGTAGGCCTGGGCGGAATTGCTAGAGGCCGAGGCCACAAAGCCAGCGGAGCTGTTAGAAGTCATCCCGGCCGGCTGGTTAGTTTTCGCTTCGGTGTCCAGCGTCAAGGTAATCAGGTCCGCTAAATCGACCAAGTGCGGGTTCCCGGACGTAGTCAGTCTGTGAGCGGTATTAAGCGCTACCGCCTCGTTCGCGGCCACTCCGCCCGCTGCCCATCTCACGCCTCCGTCACCGTCGCTAATCAGGACATCCCCCGCCTGTCCGTCGACAGGCAGCACGAAATCGTCGGCCGCTCCATCCAAACGACGCCGTTTGTACGACCTCGCAACTTCCATTTGTCGCTGATTAAATAATATAATAAGAGGAGAAGTTTTTTTAATTAGTTTACAGGATCTCGTCTAGAAAATTGTCGACAAAGCGCATGCGTTCTTCCCAAGTGTCTCCGCCGGGGACGTCACGAGCGGGGTTAATACAGGCGCCGTCGCCATAAGGGCGGCACACTAGAGAGGCCAAGTCCCGGGGGTCGCCTCTCTTGCCTGTGCCGGACCAGTAGAGCTGGCCTTCAAAAAAGCAGGCGCCGCAAGTAGGACAAACTGCCAACATCCCGGAACACTGTTATAGTATTAAGACAGAGAATAAAAAAAGTCAATTTAATTAGTCAGAACATTTCGTCTCATCTTGTCCACTAGCCTGAAGAACCTGGCAAGACGCCTGTTGAGCTTCTGTTCTGTTTTTTCCCAGTACTTATTTCTGACTCTTTCAACGCGTCGCATCATCCGCGTGTCTGCTCGATCGGCATCTGAATCAAAATCCATATCCATCACAACCTCCCATGAGCAGGTCCATGGTTCATGCAGACCGCTAGTAGGCACGTACATGTGAGGCAAATGCGCTTTGTCGCACAACGACTGCAGCATATCAGTATCGTCGGAATCTTTCCACGTGCCAGCCTTCAATGGTTCATGATACGTTGGGTTGACGTATCCAGTGACCAAATTCACTACCACCGCTGGAATGCCGTGCTCCTCCCCAATAGATATAGGCCCGCATGCTCCGCGGCGACCAGACCAGCAGCTTCCTTTACCGCGGGATCGCAGGTACGCTTGGCCAACAGCATAGAGTCCAGCGCAGAGTAGGTTTCCGCCCCCCCCGACACCCAATACGTAGCAGGAAGCCCCAGATAAGCCAGCGGATCGCGGCGCAGAGCAAGGGTTCTGTCCGATATAGACAACAATGCAGTGGCGAACGGCCCGCCAGGTAGAGCTTCGCGCGGGAGGGTACGAGTAAGCGAGGGCAACTCCAGGCGGCGTCGCTTCGCGGGCTGGGCGTCCGTCCCAGCGGCCAGTCGTTTGTTCCGTAGAGCAATCATCATTTTCGCGCGGTGGCACCTACAGCAGCAACAAAGCCAGCGTGAGTACAAAGGCCAGGGAAGTTCGACGTATTTTCCGCTGCGGTAAATTTCCGAAAATCTGCCCACATCCAACGCCAGGGCAAAAATGGCAAAGGGCTACTTCCGGCTACTATCCACTTCTAGATTTCTGCCGAGTTCGGGTTGTGAGGATGCAAGGCCGTCCGTTTCGTTTCCTGGCAGAAGTAACGGTTTTCTAGAAGCTTCTGTACCATACTCACCGGCGGGCCCAAAACTACGACGGAAAGATGGTTGCTGATGCCTTTTTGTCCTTTACTACTGCCATTTTGTCCTATTGTACCATACTCACCGGCGGGCCCAAAACTACGACAGAAAGCTGGTTGCTGATGCCTTTTTGTCCTCTACTACTGCCATTTTGTCCTATCGTCAATCTTTTCCCCTTTTACACCCTTGTCAGAACCCACACCTCCCGCCAGGTTTGCCAACTCCCCCACCCCACCCCCCAAAACCCACGGTTCTGGCAGGTGCCACCGCACACCCCTCTGTCACTACCCTGGCAGCGGGGGCCCCCTCCCCCTCCCTCTAATCCAGCCACCTCAAAAATCCGGTGGCCGGTGCCGCTGTCAGAACCCACACCTGAGCCACTTTTATTTACTATATAAATAATCCTATCTGGCAGGGGTTCTGACAGCCACCTGAAAAATCCGGTGGCAGGCGCCGCTGTCAGAACCCACACCTGAGCCACTTTTATTTACTATATAAATAAACCTATCTGGCAGGGGTTCTGACAGCCACCTCGAAAATCCAGTGGCCGGTGCCGCTGTCAGAACCCACACCTGAGCCGTTACGCTACGCTATAACAATCACTGGCAGGGTTCTGACAGGTGCCACCACTCCCTCTTTGTCAGAACCCACACCTGAGCCGTTACGCTACGCTATAACAATAACTGGCAGGGTTCTGGTCTGATGCCACCTGATGCCAAGGCACCGGGGGGCCCCCTCCCTCCCCCCCCCCTCTTTTTTTCCTTCTGGTGGGGCCACCGTGTCAGAACCCACACCTTGTCCGTTACTCTCCGCTATACTCTTACCTGGCAGGGTTCTGGCAGGTGGCACCGGAGCCCACTGTGTCAGAACCCACACCTGGGCCGTTACGCTGCGCTATAACAATACGTGTCGGGGTTCTGACAGCCACCACCACCGCGGGGGAAAAAGAGGGGAGGGGTGGGGGGGGTCCCCCGGGGCCGTGGCATCAGGGGCGGGTGCCACCGTGTCAGAACCCACACCTGGGCCGTTACGCTGCGCTATAACAATACGTGTAGGGGTTCTGGCGTGGTGCCACCTGATGCCAAGGCACCGGGGGGCCCCTCCCCTCCCCCCCTCCTCTTTTTTCCCGCCGGTGGCGAGCCTTGTCAGAACCCAGACCTTGTCCGTTACGCTCCGCTATACCCTTACCTGGCAGGGTTCTGGCAGGTGGCACCGGAGCCACTTTGTCAGAACCCACACCTGGGCCGTTACGCTCCGCTAATACTCTTATGTGGCAGGGTTCTGGCAGGTGGCACCGGAGCACACTTTGTCAGAACCCACACCTGGGCCGTTACGCTCCGCTATACTCTTATGTGGCAGGGTTCTGGCAGGTGGCACCATCCGGATAATACCAGGTGATATGGCCGAAATAGGCAATGCTGCGCCAAATGCCGAAATTCCCCCTGGAAATGTCATTTTTCCGTGTGATACGCAAATGCCGAAATTACCCGAGTGAATGCCACTTTTCCCCTTTCGGGCCGGCCGTGCAACCAATGCCACTTTGCGGTTGTGGAAAGTTGTGGTTGTGGATAAAGTTGTGCTTGTGGATAGCAGATGCCACTTTTCCTGCATCGGGCCGGCCGTGCAATAATTGCCGATTTTGCGTGGAAATGCCATTTTGCGTAGTCCGGGCCGGCCGTGCAACCATTGCTATTTTGCAGGTACAAAATGGCAATTGTTACCAGGCCGGTCCGCAGGGTACAAAAATGCAATTCTTACCTGGTCGGGCCGCAAGGGACAAAATGGCATTTGTTCTATCAGGCCTAACGTAGATTTTTAATATATTAATAAATATGTCTATATATATATATATATATTTGTTAATTCCATATATATTTATTATTATTGTTATTACTATTTTATTATTATTATTATATTATTATTATTATTATTTTATTTTATTTTAATATTTTTAATCTAAGTCATTTTATTTTAATACTTTAATATTTTGATAATTTCTCATTACCTTAATAACTTGAGACGTAGGTCACCATCTAGTTAAATCAATAGCTCTTGAGCTAACGATTTGTATGGATCGACCAGAGGTTAAATTGTTAACTTCATTAAACCGAAGGCAAATTGAAGGCCTAGGCCTAGTAGTAGTAGTAGTAGTAGTAGTACTAGTAGTAGTAGTACTCGTAGTAGTAGTAGTAGTAGTAGTATAGTAGTAGTAGTAGTAGTAGTAGTAGTAGTAGTAGTACTAGTAGTAGTAGTAGTAGTACTAGTAGTAGTAGTACTAGTACTAGTAGTAGTAGTAGTAGTACTAGTAGTAGTAGTACTAGTAGTAGTAGTACTAGTAGTAGTAGTACTAGTAGTAGTACTAGTAGTAGTACTAGTAGTACTAGTAGTACTAGTAGTAGTACTAGTAGTACTAGTAGTAGTACTAGTAGTAGTACTAGTAGTACTAGTAGTAGTACTAGTGGTACTAGTAGTAGTACTAGTAGTACTAGTAGTAGTACTAGTAGTACTAGTAGTAGTACTAGTAGTACTAGTAGTAGTACTAGTAGTACTAGTAGTAGTACTAGTAGTACTAGTAGTAGTACTAGTAGTACTAGTAGTAGTACTAGTAGTACTAGTAGTAGTACTAGTAGTACTAGTAGTAGTACTAGTAGTACTAGTAGTAGTACTAGTAGTACTAGTAGTAGTACTAGTAGTACTAGTAGTAGTACTAGTAGTAGTACTAGTAGTAGTACTAGTAGTAGTACTAGTAGTACTAGTAGTAGTACTAGTAGTACTAGTAGTAGTACTAGTAGTACTAGTAGTAGTACTAGTAGTACTAGTACTAGTACTAGTAGTACTAGTACTAGTACTAGTAGTACTAGTACTAGTACTAGTAGTACTAGTACTAGTACTAGTACTACTAGTACTAGTACTAGTAGTACTAGTACTAGTACTAGTACTACTAGTACTAGTACTAGTAGTACTAGTACTAGTACTAGTAGTACTAGTACTAGTACTAGTAGTATAGTACTAGTACTAGTACTAGTAGTACTAGTACTAGTACTAGTAGTACTAGTACTAGTACTAGTAGTAGTAGTACTACTAGTACTAGTAGTAGTAGTAGTAGTACTAGTACTAGTAGTACTAGTACTAGTAGTAGTACTAGTACTAGTACTAGTAGTAGTAGTACTAGTACTAGTAGTAGTAGTAGTAGTACTAGTACTAGTAGTACTAGTAGTAGTACTAGTAGTACTAGTAGTAGTACTAGTAGTACTAGTAGTAGTACTAGTAGTACTAGTAGTAGTACTAGTAGTACTAGTAGTAGTACTAGTAGTACTAGTAGTAGTACTAGTAGTACTAGTAGTAGTACTAGTAGTACTAGTAGTAGTACTAGTAGTACTAGTAGTAGTACTAGTAGTACTAGTAGTAGTA
>WBZZ01001828.1:0-2500 GCA_019918135.1 Paulinella micropora
ATTGCTGAGCCAAAAGGCCATGTGCATCCAATCCTCCATTCCATAAGGAAAGTCTCCACACCAATCGGTGGAATAAAGGAAGTGACTGCATAGAACATTACTCTAGGAGCTTTATACCAATCAGCCCATTGAAAAGGACCAATGGCCTATGTACTAATAATAATAATAATAATAATAATAATAATAATAATAATAATAATAATAGTGCTTCTCTGTCAATGGCTGATGCATTTCTGCACATGCGCCTCCATCGTCTCACCCGTGAGGGGAGTACGAAGAATTGACGATAAGCTCTAATGACACCCCCGCAAGGGCAGTTCCAACACTTCCAGACGGGCCGGTAGGTTCAATGAAAATACTGGTCCAGAAATAGACCGGTATGTTCAATGAAAATACTGGTGGCACCGACGGGAATCGAACTGGCGACAGGGCCCAGATGGTAGAACTTGACCACTGGGCTATCACGGTGTCCATAATAATAATAATAATAATAATCATAATAATAGTGCTTCTCTGTCAATGGCTGATGCATTTCTGCACATGCGCCTCCATCGTCTCACCCGTGAGGGGAGTACGAAGATTTGACGATAAGCTCTAATGACACCCCCGCAAGGGCAGTTCCAACACTTCCAGACGGGCCGGTATGTTCAATGAAAATACTGGTCCAGACGGATCGGTATGTTCAATGAAAATACTGGTGGCACCGACGGGAATCGAACTGGCGACAGAATAATAATAATAATAATAATAATAATAATAATAATAATAATAATAATAATAATAGTGCTTCTCTGTCAATGGCTGATGCATTTCTGCACATGCGCCTCCATCGTCTCACCCGTGAGGGGAGTACGAAGAATTGACGATAAGCTCTAATGACACCCCCGCAAGGGCAGTTCCAACACTTCCAGACGGGCCGGTATGTTCAATGAAAATACTGGTCCAGAAATAGACCGGTATGTTCAATGAAAATACTGGTGGCACCGACGGGAATCGAACTGGCGACAGGGCCCAGATGGTAGAACTTGACCACTGGGCTATCACGGTGTCCATAATAATAATAATAATAATAATAATAATAATAATAATAATAATAATAATAATAATAATAATAATAATAATAATAGTCTATCTCCTGCCAATTGCTGAGCCAAAAGGCCATGTGCATCCAGTCCTCCATTCCATAAGGAAAGTCTCCACACCAATCGGTGGAATAAAGGAAGTGACGGCATAGAACATTACTCTAGGAGCTTTATACCAATCAGCCTATGGAAAGAGACCGATGGCCTATGTACTCCCTAATAATAATAATAATAATAATAATAATAATAATAATACTATATCTGAGGCGTACTGATGCAGTTAATGGCATATCCTCAACGGACATAAGCCTCCAATACCCTTGTTCGAGGTCCTCCACCCCCCCGTGTCAGTCTCTCGCCTGATGATCGGGGCCACCGATGGAGCTCCTGAGGGCAAGACTGCACTAAGCCGAGGTTATTCCGCAGTCCCAGCAACCTCTTGCAAGACGTCACCGAATGTGCAAGTGCATACACCAAGCGCGGTTGCTAGAGCTGCCTCGAAACCCCACCCATAACAATCTGGTGTCTGCTGGGTCCTGGGCTATCAACCAGCATATGCGGAGTTTAAGATCTTTTACGCGCGCAACGACCCTCCTCCCCAGCATCTACCACCTAAGGGTTATGAATTGGCGTCACAGTTGAACGCCTTGAGGCCATTGGGCTGGAACTCTGTTTAGCAAGTGTGACTAGGTTTTTTCATCGGGATTTCCCTCAAATATGTCACAGTCAACACTCCAAAATAATAATAATAATAATAATAATAATAATAATAATAATAATAATAATAATAATAATAATAATAATAATAATAATAATAGTGCTTCTCTGTCAATGGCTGATGCATTTCTGCACATGCGCCTCCATCGTCTCACCCGTGAGGGGAGTACGAAGAATTGACGATAAGCTCTAATGACACCCCCGCAAGGGCAGTTCCAACACTTCCAGACGGGCCGGTATGTTCAATGAAAATACTGGTCCAGAAATAGACCGGTATGTTCAATGAAAATACTGGTGGCACCGACGGGAATCGAACTGGCGACAGGGCCCAGATGGTAGAACTTGACCACTGGGCTATCACGGTGTCCAATAATAATAATAATAATAATAATAGTGCTTCTCTGTCAATGGCTGATGCATTTCTGCACATGCGCCTCCATCGTCTCACCCGTGAGGGGAGTACGAAGAATTGACGATAGGCTCTAATGACACCCCCGCAAGGGCAGTTCCAACACTTCCAGACGGACCGGTATGTTCAATGAAAATACTGGTCCAGAGGGACCGGTATGTTCAATGAAAATACTGGTGGCACCGACGGGAATCGAACTGGCGACAGGGCCCAGATGGTAGAACTTGACCACTGGGCTATCACGGTGTCCAATAATAATAATAATAATAATAATAATAATAATAATAATAAT
>WBZZ01001828.1:7500-60624 GCA_019918135.1 Paulinella micropora
CCTTGCGGGGGTGTCATTAGAGCCTATCGTCAATTCTTCGTACTCCCCTCACGGGTGAGACGATGGAGGCGCATGTGCAGAAATGCATCAGCCATTGACAGAGAAGCACTATTATTATTATTATTATTATTATTATTATTATTATTATTATTATTATTATTATTATCTAGGGAGTACATATGCCATCGGTCCCTTTCCATGGGCTGATTGGTATAAAGCTCCTAGAGTAATGTTCTATGCCGTCACTTCCTTTATTCCACCGATTGGTGTGGAAACTTTCCTTATGGAATGGAGGACTGGATGCACATGGCCTTTTAGCTCAGCAATTGGCAGACGATACATACATATTATTATTATTATTATTATTGTTATTACTATCATTATTATTATTATTATATAGCATAGTTTAAAGAGGGGAGTATAGATACTAGCTTTAGTATAACTAGCTAGTGTGTGTGGCCTTCTATCAGTGAGCCTTTCTCTGTCCTTTTTTTTTTAGTGATTCCCTCTAATGGGAAGCGCTGCCATTTTTTTCATGTGTATTTCAAACTTTAGGTATGCCATGCTGAGGGCTAGCAAGGCGCCGATATATGTGGCACACCGTGGTGGTGGCTACGGAGTCTTTGCTGATAAATACCTTCCTTTTTTTTGCAGCTTGGGCTCCTCGAACCAGGAGGAAAGTCTTTGCGTGCTGCAGATCATGCTGCATTTTCTGATTATTTCACTATGAAAATTGGGAGTTCCCTGCAAACAGGGATGCATCCAATTAAATTCATTAACGAATCGAGCAGGAATGCAATGCATCTCATCAACTCTTCATCGCAAGGGTTCAACAAGCTCGACGAGGACACTTGCCGACCAAACGTGAAGGTAAATTATGTTAGTTGTTACATACATCCATGTAATGTAAGTTTTTGTTACGTGTGTTGTATTTTTTCTATAAATATTGTTGTAAAAAATGTCAGGTCAGCAAGGGTACTCCTATTGTGACTGTCACCACCGCAATATCGAAAGATCAAGAGATTTTTCTCAGCTATGCGCCTAATCCAGACCTAGAGATATTAGCTACGCTGCCAAGCGATGCACATCCGGTCTGGTTGAAAGAGGCTGCCAAGGAAGGAGCTAAAATCCCAATTTTCCTGTTCGAGACTGACATTGGTCATGTATGTTTCATCGTTCCTGAGAAAGAACATCCGCTTCCAATTAACTCAATTTCCTTGCTTCATGACGCAAAGGTTGAACTTTTAGCGTCGGTCAGCAGTATTAGTTCTGATGGAAAGCAACCGCTCTCCAGGTCATCATCTATTCCGCCGGAAAAAAAGAGGAAGCTTCTCGACAGCGTGTCCTCAATTTCAGATAGTCGCCGCACGCTTCTGCCCAGGAAAAGCTCGGACATTACAGTCATCACAGAAAAATCAAGCTTGAGTGATGCACAGGTAAAAAATAAATAAATGAAAATTATTACTGAGAAGATTCTTTTTTACAGGCCGGTGTTCCTGACGTTGATGCTAACCTCGACAGCTGGAAACAGTCAGACAGTTCTACTGTCACTACAGGATATGATGTTAGTAGCTGCAGCAGCTCTAGACTATATCTTCCTACTGGCTCCATGGTAATTTTTTTCTCTACCTGTCTATGTTCATGCTGGTTGATGTTCATAAGCGATCTTGTTTGCGTAGAACGTCGACGAAGAGTGTTCAGATACGGATTCAAACGGTGATGCTGCATCTATCAACCCTGGATTGCTTCCTCCTCTGGTCGGCGTGGACGATGCGGAATTATCCAACGAGCTTCGATTGAACTTCGACGAGCTTATGGAATCGAATGAGCTGTTGTATAACATCATGAGATTATCACCAATTCCTTACAGCAGACCACGTAAGAATCCAACGCGCCCCTACACGATGAAAAGTCGCACGAAAGGTGCAGTGAAGCTTCAGAGACCGTCTGCGCTCCAAAAACTGTTGGGGATTACCTTCGCCGACTTGGACAGGGAAGTTAAGTCTGTCTGCTGCAAAAAGTGGAAGTGTTACTCATTTATCGACACGCGTGATGTGCTTTACACGAGAGCGAAGAATGCGTCATCGTCTCTCAGTGAGCTTTATTCTTGGGCAGCTTCGCAGCTTGAATCGTTTCAAACAAAAACTGGATCGTTTTAGTATATGTATTTAACGGAGGCTGTGTGCAAAGTAGCCTGGCAGCGTATCTACGGGATCGGTGATAAAGTTTTGTCAAGAGCACACAATTTCTTGCAAATAACACGAAGGTTTTGACAAACTCAACCGTTCCTGAAAAAGATGTGGTAGCAGTATTACTCTGCGAGAAGTTCATGGAGAGTTACCCGGAGATATGCAGCGACGGAATATGGAGGATGCAAGAAATGGCTCAGGACGCAGGAGTCCAAAACTATGTTCGCGAGAATTGGAAAGATATGTGCCTTCGGTTTGGTTGTTCGAAACGAGTTGATCCAAATAATCCTCCGACAGACAATACGATCAACAAAGTTTGGCGCATGGATTTTCCGCACGTCAAGTTTGTCAGAGGTATTATGCATATTTTCGTTATCATTACTAATTACAGGTTTGTTTTGCAGAAGGAGATTTCTCAAAATGCGAGATCTGCACAGAGCTTGCTGCTGATCATTCTACGGTTTCAGGACTGAAGTAGAAGCTCAAGAATGGCGTCGCCGTAGCAGGCTTCATCACAAAATTCACAGGGCGTGCCGCGTTGCCAGCATGCAGCGCAAGAAGGCAGCACCAGATTTTGCTGCCACAGTCATATCAGCCGATATGAAACCGCCAGTGAAGATCCCATCTTGCCGCCGCGCCGCGAAAGATTTCAAAGGAAAAATTGTGTTTCGCCTTTGCGTTGGAATCAATACCTGCTACACTAACGATACGCATTTTATTCTGACGTACCTTGAAGGCGCGGTAGAACACGGCGCGAACAGCAACATTACTATGCTTGCCGCACTTTTACATTGGCAACTTTGGAACCCTCGCACAATGCAAGCGTGGAAATTATATCTTGAGTGGGACGGAGCTGGTGATAACACCGCGTGGGCGATGCTGGGTTTCCTTGGGCTCAATGTCGTTGACAGAGGAATCCGTTTCCAAGTAGAGTCACATCGCAAGCCACCAGGGCACGGGCACGATGGAGATGATCAGGAATTTCGAGTTATGGATATCGGGTGGAAGAGCACCTTCCTGACAACTAACATCGCTCAAGCGTTATTAAAGCTCATTCTTGCATTCAAGAAGCAGCACAAGAAGAGGCATGTGCTGGTTGTTCTCGGATGTAACTACGACTGGATGATTCATTTTAGCCCGTGTATGAACAAGAGTTTCAAAAACTACAACAAACCCTTGGCATGTAGAATCACCAAGAAAGATCTGACGCTTTGCCGACTGTAGAGATCGCTACTTGGGGAGACGCACAGGATTTTCATGGAGTGTGTGATGATCCCAGAGGAGAACCGATCAATTTGTTTATCGGACGCCCCGGTAATAATATTATCTATCTTTCTCTTTCTCTCTCTCTCTATCTCTCTCTCTCTCTCTCTTTCTCTCGTTCTATCTATCTATCTATCTATCTCTCTCTATTTATGACAGCGACCGACATGCCTTCCAAGCTTCCAGTCGGCTACTTCGTCAATCCGCGCCTGAAGAAGGATATTCGTGCTTTGGCTACTAAATACCTAGGGCCGGATGAGCGAGCACATGTGGAGGAAATGTTAGCAGGTGGAAATTTGACCAGAGTAGAGGTGGATGGAGATTACTTCGAAGGCGGCCTGCCCGGCCGTCCTGCTCATATGTCCTGTGTCGATGCAAAAGGCAAGGAATGGAGAGCAGAATTTCGATTGATCGACGAGCTACCTGTAAATTGGATGGAGTTGCCTCAAGAACGACAGGAGAAAATGAACGCACTTACGCGTTTGACCGATGAAGAGCTGCTGTCCTTACCACGCACTTATTTTGTTAATGAAGGACGCCCTCCAGCTCACCCGAGATGGCGTGGTGCAAGACAGCTTACTAGCGAAGAAAAGCAGGAGCAGGATTCAGCATTTGGAAATGCTTCTGAGCCTTGGCGGAAAATTCTCACGTTGCTAAGATCGTCAGAGGAAAAAAAGCAATTTGCGTCCAAGCAGATGGTAGTTAGCGAATTGAAATCATGGATGAGAATGCATGGTGTTGCAACGCAAAACTCCGATCGGAAACAGTTCAAGAAGGCAGAGCTTATTGAACAAGCGTGGAACCATTTCGAACGATGCGACTGTGGGTTCCCTGAGGAAGAAGAGCTTGGTGCTGCTCAGCCTGCAGAACCAGTGGCAGATTCAGAGGATGACTTATCTGATACTTCATCTTCCAGTTCATCAACTGACTCATCGTCTGATCGATCTTCTGGTTCAGAGGAAGAAAAGCATGGTATTAGTATTCTTCTTCTTCTTCTTCTTCTTCTTGTTCTTCTCCTCCTTAACATGATGCTATCCATATTGTAGATGATTCAGATCGCTCCGACGCAAGTTGGAGAATGCGTAACTCAGGAATCCGTTTGCGCGGACGTCGCCGCGCACGTCGTGCTGCGGGTGGACGTGGACGTGGACGTGGTCGTATGTGATTATTTTTTTTGAAGGAATTTTTCTGGGTCCGACTTTTTCATAATGGTTTTTGTCTAGGGCAACTGCAACTGTAACGCTTCTTCTAAAAACTGAAATTAGACATTTGTTTAACTCTGATAATGCACCAGAATCTGATGTGAAGCGTCTCCCTCCGACCCATCCCCTCCCCACCCCCCCCCCTCCCCCCTCTACGTACCAGCGTACGTCACAGCGGGCAAACAGAATTTTTTGAAGGTAAAACCATGTCTTAATATAGTAAAATGCTTAATATAAGCAAGAATAAACAGTAAAAGCAAATTCTGCATGTTCGGCATTGTTATCATCATAGATTCATGGTAGCCGGGACTATGAAAAAGTAGAAAAATTACCGTGTCGGACCGGTTCCTGCCCACCTCTGAAGATGAAGTTAAAGTGTATTACAATTAATAAAAACATATTTTAATATTATTTTTATATGTTCTGCAATCAGGGAATTCATTTCCTTTCATTTCCACACGTTTTCAAAAAAAGTCCATATACTTCATCGAAAATTTCGGAAAAAGGGATACCCCCAAGATTGTCGAATGTTTAGTTATATATATATAGCGCGCATGCAATTTAAGGGTGCGGTTGTCAACTGGCCAGCCCTAAAAAAGATAGACAAAAAAAATCAAACGCAAAATACGGAAGAATTTCTCTGTAACTAGTGTAATTGTCTGCACATCAAATTTTGTGATAATATTCGCGGCTAAATTCCCTTTTGTCTGTCTGAATGCCATGCCAATTGAAACTGCGTGAGTCTTCACCTTGAATGGCATTGATATAGCTAAAAAACTTGCCATAATACTAGTAATATTAATATTGATATATTTCCTGAATTTTTTGAAATTTCAGACAACAGTGTTGCCACAAATCCCAGCGCACCCTTAATGAGCTCGAGGAAATTTAAGGGTGCCAGGAGGCTTGTGACAGTAATTCAAAAACTTTCACACAAAATTTATCAAATTCAACTGCAACCTGTGAAATAATTCTCCGAAATTCATATCTTAAACAGTATTTCATCTGTATCAACGCGGGTTATAAGATCTATTATATAAAGTTCCCAGAAGTACCTAATGAAAATAAAATATTGTTACAGTTTCCATCATAACGCAAATTCCGCCAAGGTATGAACCTCATCAGAGCATATCGAAACTGTCAAAATGTGATTTAATTTGAAAAAAATCAATCCGCAAAAAACACATTATATTCGCGAAAAATTGATTGGACCCACCGTTTCTACCACAAACCTCCGGGCACCAACTAGTATAATATATAGAAACGTTTAACACCAAACCAAGGTTCGTCATTGTTCGGGAGCGTACAACCGGAGTGGAATCGAAGTTAGGTATACGTTATACGTATACGTGCTAGACGTACGCGTAGAGGGAGCTCGAGAGTGTACATGTTGCACAGTAGCAAAACTTGGTCGCGCAATTGTACGGCGATTTCCAACGGCCCCTACGAGGTTTTTATGAAATTTCTAGTGAGAAAAATTTTCTGCAACATCCCTACATGCACCAATCCATCAAAGTACCATTTCAACACTTTCACACCATGAGCTTTTATGCATAAAAGACTCAATTTTCATTGAGGCATCAGGTGGCACCATTCAGGGTACGGAAAAAAATCGTTTTGGCTGTTTCCAATTTGTAGCTTTTATGCATAAAAACAGAAACGGTCGGTACCATTTTCTGTTTCTGGTGCCACCACAACCCAAAACCATTTTCATCCTTTCGATTGCTTGGAAGCATCTGTTGAAAATGCCACATTTGAAAATATGCATAAATATGCTTCCCTTACTTACTTCGGATGACTTTCCGGTGGTACAAACGGAGACTTCCTATCCTTGCCGGAAATATCCAAACACTCACTGGACAGACTGTGCAAACACTTACTGTTTAATTTTTACAAGAAAGTACTTAGTCAAAAAAAAAGATGTAAAACATTCTTTGCCTTCTGCAATCAAAGTTCTGGTCTGAAAGCTGTCTAACTTACTCAAAACTCCAATCTTGACTTTTTAACAGTTGTCATTTGGGACCAGAATCGATGAAGTCGGTCTTAAGCAAAGATTTTTAGCAATGATTCGAATCAGAAACCAAGAAAATCACCTAAACAAACAATTCTTGTTTTTCATGCTTGTTGAGTGCAAGGTTGGGCAGTGTACTTGTAAAACTTTTACGAAATTTCAGATCAGTTTGGCAGATCACCATGCAGTCTGGTCGATGAGGAAGGGTTTGAAGTTCTTTTGATATCCCTTGAAAATGGCTTCTCAGTGAGGAAAGGCACCCGCGCCTAAGAATCTCAAAAGAGCACATTTTTGGAATGCTTCCAAGAGTCATTTCACATGATTAGCTTTTACGCATAAATGGCGCGACTGTGCTTTGATGCATCAGTTGCACCGTTCAAGGTACGCGAAAAGTAGTCTTGGCGGTTTCCAATGTGTAGCTTTTATGCATAAAAGCAGAAATGGTCGGAACCAAAACTTTTTTCTAGTGCCACCACTGCCCAGAACCACTTTTGGACAGTTTGTTTTCAAGTTCGATTGTCTGGAAGTGACTAATTGGCACTTTCCTAAACATTTAGTTTTTTGGAATCGGCTGGCATCTCGTTATGATTTTGAAAAAAAAAGGGGTTTTGCTTCAAACCAATCGTTTTTTTTTGCTTGAGCAAAAAAGTCTTTTTAGACAGTTTTGCTTCGTTGCTGTGTTGTCCACACTCTCCAAAGTCACTTTGAGATGATGTCTGACAAGAGCCTTAACAAGGAGTTTGATCATTTGCACTGGTGTGTAAATGAGAAGCTTGAGCTGTTTGTCTCTAGCCATCTTTGGGTTGAGACTGAGACTAAAATTTGATGCTCAAGCATCGGTTTGGTCAGCAAGTTTGGTTCTACTACTACTCAAACAGACAGAATGTGGCAAGTGAATGTGTTTGATCCACACAAGCAACAGCCACAACTTGTTTCACTCGCAGAGGTCATGTGTTTGCATGCTGGCAACAAGGTCAAACTGCCACAGGATGTGACCTGGGATGCGTCGTGGCAAGACATCTTTGTGAAGGGTGCTACAGAAAAAACACTAACCAGTGAGTCTTCTTCTCTGTTCACTTGTGCTTGAAGATGTCTTGTTGCATTGTCTGTGTTTGAAATTTCTTGGTTTTTGATTACTTTGATTGAAATGTGTGGTCTCGTTTGAAAAAAATCTATGTGTTTTCCCCCTTTTGCGGTTGAAAAAACAATTTATGAATTTCATTTTTGATTGAAGAACAGCTGAACAAGAGGACAAAAGAAGTGCTCCAAGACCTGGCCAAGCAGTCCGCCACGGTGGCTGCCACCGATGCCCAGGTAGTTCTGGGCTTTGCTTTTATGTATAAAAGGGACACATTTGCAATTACCAATGTGGAGCTTTTATGCATAAAAGCTACACACTGGAAATTGCCAATGTGAAAGTTTTATGCATAAAAGTTCCACATAGCGTTTCGAGCTGTTTTACTTGCAAAGGCGAGGTTCACCTCCAGCTCGGAGGTGTCGTGCACTGTGAGATGAACAATCATCTTCTTCACAAACCATCCGCTTCGTCGTCTTCGTCCGGTGATGCATCGAACAAACTGCCCTGCTCGGTCGGTTGCTACGATGAGGCACTCGGTGGTTGTGCAGTCAACGATGGTTACCACACCAAAGGTTTTTTTGCAACGAAACATACATATGGCACATGAATTGGCACAATTTTCAAAAGATTGCAGCTGCATCGCAGGTCAAGGATTAAGTTGTGAAAATGTCTGTGTTTTTCAACACTTTTTGCTTTTATGCATAAAAGTGATTACTGTTGATTTTGATTAAATGAGTCTTTCTTACATTTCTTTACTAGTTTTTTGTTTCATAAACTGCCTCCGGAGCATTTCAGATCCGGAAGGTTGTTTGCTAATCAGGTTCAAATTTTCTTTTTGGCTTTTCTCAATGTGGCGCTTTTATGCATAAATAATTTTTCCTGGATTTTCCATGTTTAAATTTCAGGTTTCGAAGTGTCCAAACCTGTTTTGGGCTGTTGTTGTTCCTAGTTTAACAGGTTTATTTTTGCTTTTTTTGCTAGATTTGGCATATGAGTTTACCTAGTAACGGACCAGAAAATCGCCGTACAATGGCGCGACCAAGAATACGTACACATGTGTACACATGGTACAAGCACTATATGTTCTAGATATTTTGCTTGGCGATGGTAGCACCATTGTACGGCGATTTTCTGGTCCATTACTAGGTAATTATAAAGTCATATGTCCATTGCAAATCTAGCAAAAAAGAAAAAAAACTTGTTTAACTAGGAACAACATGTACAACAGCCCAAAACAGGTTTGGAAACTTCGAAACTTGAAATTTAAACATGGAAAATCCAGGAAAAACAATTTATGTATAAAAACACATTGAGAAAAGCCAAAAAAGGGGCTTTGAACCGGATTAGCAAACAGCCTTCCAGATCGGAAATGCTCCGGAAGCAGTTTTTGAAACAAAAAACTAGTAAAAAAATGTCCGAAATGCTCATTTAATCAAAAACAACTGCAACCACTTTTATGCATAAAAGCAAAAAGTGTTGAAAAACACAGACATTTTCACCACTTACTCCTTGACCTGCGATGCAGCTGCAATCTTTTGAAAGTTCTGTCAATTCATGTGCCATATGTATGTTTCGTTGCAAAAAAACCTTCGGTGTGGTAACCATCGTTGACGGCACAACCACCGAGTGCCTCATCGTAGCAACCGACCGAGCAGAACGGTTTGTTCGATGCATCACCTGACGAAGACGACGAAGCGGATGGTTTGTGAAGAAGATGATTGTTCATCTCACAGCTCACGACACCTCCGAGCTGGAGGTCAACCTCACCTTTGCAAGTAAAACAGCTCGAAACGCTATGTAGAGCTTTTATGCATAAAGGGTCACATTGGCAATTGCCAATGTGGAGCTGCCAATGTGGAGCTTTTATGCATAAAAGCTCCACATTGGTAATTGCTAATAGCTGCTAATGTGTTCCTTTTATGCATAAAAGCAAAGCCCAGAACTACCTGGGCATCGGTGGCAGCCACCGTGGCGGACTGCTTGGCCAGGTCTTGGAGCACTTCTTTTGTCCTCTTGTTCAGCTGTTCTTCAATCAAAAATGAAATTCATAAATTGTTTTTTCAACCGCAAAAGGGGGAAAACACATAAATTTTTTCAAACGAGACCACACATTTCAATCAAAATAATCAAAAACCAAGAAATTTCAAACACAGACAGTGCAACAAGACATCTTCAAGCACAAGTGAACAGAGAAGAAGACTCACTGGTTAGTGTTTTTTCTGTAGCACCCTTCACAAAGATGTCTTGCCACGACGCATCCCAGGTCACATCCTGTGGCAGTTTGACCTTGTTGCCAGCATGGAAACACATGACCTCTGCGAGGAAAACACGTTGTGGCTGTTGCTTGTGTGGATCAAACACATTCACTTGCCACATTCTGTCTGTTTGAGTAGTAGTAGAACCAAACTTGCTGACCAAACCGAGGCTTGAGCATCCAATCTTGGTCTTAGTCTCAACCCAAGGATGGCTAGAGACAAACAGCTCAAGCTTCTCATTTACACACCAGTGCAAATGATCAAACTCCTTGTTGAGGCTCTTGTCAGACATCAGCTCAAAGTGGCTTTGGAGAGTGTAGACAACACAGCAACGAAGCAAAACTGTCTAAAAAGACTTTTTTGCTCAAGCAAAAAAAAAAAAAAAAAAAAAAAAAAAAAACGATTGGCATGAAGCAAAACCCCTGTTTTTTTTTTCAAAATCATAACGAGATGCCAGCCGATTCCATAAAAACTAAATGTTTAGGAAAGTGCCAATTAGTCACTTCCAGACAATCGAACTTGAAAACAAACTGTCCAAAAGTGGTTCTGGGCAGTCGAGGCACTAGAAAAAGTTTTGGTTCCGACCATTTCTGCTTTTATGCATAAAAGCTACACATTGGAAACCGCCAAGACGACTTTTCGCGTACCTTGAACGGTGCAACTGATGCCTCAAATCACAGTTGCGCCATTTATGCATAAAAGCTAATCATGTGAAATGACTCTTGGAAGCATTCCAAAAATGTGCTCTTTTGAGATTCTTAGGCGCGGGTGCCTTTCCTCACTGAGAAGCCATTTTCAAGGGATATCAAAAGAACTTCAAACCCTTCCTCATCGACCAGACTGCATGGTGATCTGCCAAACTGATCTGAAACTTCGTAAAAGTTTTACAAGTACACTGCCCAACCTTGCATTCAACAAGCATGAAAAACAAGAATTGTTTGTTTAGGTGATTTTCTTGGTTTCTGATTCGAATCATTGCTAAAAATCTTTGCTTAAGACCGACTTCATCGATTCTGGTCCCAAATGACAACTGTTAAAAAGTCAAGATTGGAGTTTTGAGTAAGTTAGACAGCTTTCAGACCAGAACTTTGATTGCAGAAGGCAAAGAATGTTTTTCATCTTTTTTTTGACTAAGTACTTTCTTGTAAAAATTAAACAGTAAGTGTTTGCACAGTCTGTCCAGTGAGTGTTTGGATATTTCCTGCAAGGATAGGAAGTCTCCGTTTGTACCACCGGAAATTCATCCGAAGTAAGTAAGGGAAGCATATTTGTGCATATTTTCAAATGTGGCATTTTCAACAGATGCTTCCAAGCAATCGAAAGGATGAAAATGGTTTTGGGTTGTGGTGGCACCAGAAACAGAAAATGGTACCGACCGTTTCTGTTTTTATGCATAAAAGCTACAAATTGGAAACAGCCAAAATGATTTTTTCCTTACCCTGAATGGTGCCACCTGATGCCTCAATGAAAATTGAGTCTTTTATGCATAAAAGCTCATGGTGTGAAAGTGTTGAAATGGTACTTTGATTGATTGGTGCATGTAGGGATGTTGCAGAAGATTTTTCTCACTAGAAATTTCATAAAAACCTCGTAGGTGCCGTTGGAAATCGCCGTACAATTGCGCGACCAAACTACCAATGTATTTTATATTTTTTGCATGTGTGATAATGATCCTAGTGATCATGATCATGAGCAAATTTAAATTTTAAAGCATAACACTATAGCTAGTACTAGCAGTAACACAGTAACACAACACAACCTATACAACTGGACAGATCTCTCAGTAGTTGAGAACCCGAAATGAAGTCGCGAATTTGCGAAAATTCACGACGAGTTTCGGGTTATCAACTACTACGTAGTAGTTGATAACCCGAAACTCGTCGTGAATTTTCGCAAATTCGCGACTTCATTTCGGGTTCTCAACTACTTCTCTCTAGTCTCTAGAACTAGTAGACATGTACTACTAGTACTACTACAGTACTAGTACTAGAGCTAGTAGAGGTAGAACTTTGCATAAAGTTGCGAGTTGCAACGGATCCATCATACCCTCACAGAACCGGTTGATTTTGCGCTAATTTTGCGAAATCGAGTGCCACCCATACCGATTCTTTGTTGGGGTGCGCAACTTTACCGCTTCTGGTTCTTTGTTGGAAGTATAGTTTTCGTAAAGGACTGCTTTCCTATTAAACTACTTTAGTTTTGTTTTGTCGATCGGATCTCTTTGTATCATGTCCTCAGTCCTCTGCAAACGCACAGTGTCTTCTTATCTTGTCCTTGCATTCCCTTCCTCATTTTCTAATTTGTTCCTTTCAAAGCATCCAGTGTTCGCTTGTGTTGTGCATTTATTCCTCCTCCTCTTCTTCTTCTTGGATTCTTGGATTCTTTTTATTTAGAGTACAATTATAATCATGGAGTAACTGCTAACAGCTATTGCCTAAAGCAAATCGCTGGCCGAGGCAGTGACCAGTGTCTGGAGTTGTAGTTATTAATATATTTAAATTTCTTCTTCTTCTTCTTCTTTCTTTCTTTCTTTCTTCTTTCTTTCTTTCTTTCTTTCTTTCTTTCAGTTCTTTCTTTAAGGGTATCTGTTTTTTTCTTATTCAGCTAACGGAGGAAGAAGAAGGAAGCAGAAGAAGAAGAAGAAGAAGAAGAAGAAGAAGAAGAAGAAGAAGAAGAAGAAGAAGAAGAAGAAGAAGAAGAAGAAGAAGAAGAAGAAGAAGAAGAAGAAGAAGAAGAAGAAGAAGAAGAAGAAGAAGAAGAAGAAGAAGAAGAAGAAGAAGAAGAAGAAGAAGAAGAAGAAGAAGAAGAAGAAGAAGAAGAAGAAGAAGAAGAAGAAAAAGAAGAAGAATCCACTTATGTTGAAGCTGTAATTCGGGTTATTTTCATCATTTTTCTCTTCTTCCTTCTTCTTCCTTCTTCTTCCTTCTTCTTCTTCTTCTTCTCCTTCTTCTTCTCTCTTCTTCTTCTTCTTCTTCTTCTTCTTCTTCTTCTTCTTCTTAAATGAAAGCGAGGCTTCTACTACTACTACTACCACTACTACTACTACTACTACTGCTAATAATACTAATAATAATAATAATAATAATAATAGTGTATCTCCTGCCAATTGCTGAGCCAAAAGGCCATGTGCATCCAGTCCTCCATTCCATAAGGAAAGTCTCCACACCAATCGGTGGAATAAAGGAAGTGACGGCATAGAACATTACTCTAGGAGCTTTATACCAATCAGCCCATGGAAAGGACCGATGGCCTATGTACTCCCTAATAATAATAATAATAATAATAATAATAGTGTATCTCCTGCCAATTGCTGAGCCAAAAGGCCATGTGCATCCAGTCCTCTATTCCATAAGGAAAGTCTCCACACCAATCGGTGGAATAAAGGAAGTGACGGCATAGAACATTACTCTAGGAGCTTTATACCAATCAGCCCATGGAAAGGGACCGATGGCCTATGTACTCCCTAATAATAATAATAATAATAATAATAATAATAATAATAATAATAATAATAATAATAATAATAATAATAATAATAATAATAATAGTGCTTCTCTGTCAATGGCTGATGCATTTCTGCACATGCGCCTCCATCGTCTCACCCGTGAGGGGAGTACGAAGAATTGACGATAAGCTCTAATGACACCCCCGCAAGGGCAGTTCCAACACTTCCAGACGGGCCGGTATGTTCAATGAAAATACTGGTCCAGACGGATCGGTATGTTCAATGAAAATACTGGTGGCACCGACGGGAATCGAACTGGCGACAGGGCCCAGATGGTAGAACTTGACCACTGGGCTATCACGGTGTCCATAAATAATAATAATAATAATAATAATAGGCTTCCTCAGACTATAGCATCAGATCCAGATCCTGGACATGTGCCTCCATTGGGTCACCGGGGTCAGCCGATCCCAACGCATTATCAGAACACCAAACAGACATAGCAGCAACAGCAACAGCAGGGGCAGATGGGGGCTGTGAAGTGCATGAAGAGCTAGATGCGAGGGTGTTAGCTGAAGAGAAGAACTCGGAGACACTACGCTGCGCTCCCGAGCCCCTCTCTCTAGCCAGGACGTCCACACTGCGCGGACGGCCGCGCCGCGCAACATCAACGTCACTTGGGGGAGAGGGTGGGACAGAAGCTGATGAAACCTCAGTGAGGTCAATCACCTCCTCGCCCCCATCCTCCACCCCAAGCTCCTCCCTTTTACCCTCCCTAGCAGACCAACACTCAGACACATATGATCCAAACAACACATCCAACTTTGGAGGGGGACGCAACGCTGTAACCCCTAACAACGCAGCAAGCCTAAAGTTACTGCGGAAGCGCGACTTCCCCTGAAAAAACTTACAAAACAATCGTGATTGATCCACAGGCGACATATCATCCCAACCCTGCCGCACAAAGCCCTCCCGCTCCCGCCCAAGCAACACTTCCTCCACCACAACCTCACCGCCTACGACCTCACCACCCTCCCCACTCCCCCATCCCCCTCAGCAGCCCCCACAGCCATGCCACCGAGCCTCTGCATACTCAGCAACAGCTGCTTACGTCTCCCCTCATGCATGGGGCAATCCCATAAGAAGTGCGCAAGGGACTCATTGACATCATCATGACAACAGAAGCAGCGAGGGGACATGCCACTGACCAACTTGCTGCGGTACAACCGAAGGCGGTTGTTGCAGCTGAGCAACCTTCTCCGAAGCAGATTATAATGCGCATCATCAAGGGCTACCCATCTTGGGAACTCCTTAGTTCCAAAGACTTGTCTTAGGATGACTCGCAGGCCATCAGTAAGATCGCTGCCTGCCTCTCGCTTGTCCCACATCAGTTCCTGCACCATCTTGACGTCCTGCTGAAGGGCCCACTTGTCCACAGTCGAACTCCAACCCTCGAGGTCCTTCTCTGAGCTATTTAGGAGCTCCTGAAGCCCTTGTTGTAGATCCATTGAGTCCCTGATAGCGCCTTCGGCCTCCGCCGTCCAGTCGGATTTGACTTGAGATGCGATGACAGGAAATCGCTCCTCCGGTAGAACACGCAGCCGTCCATAGAACTTCAGTTGCGCCGCCCGCCGCAAACGCTCCGCACTCAAAGAGCGCGCCAGAAAGAGTGTAATCCACTTGCTTGTCTTAGATGCCGAGAATCATCCTCATGGGGCGCAGCATTGCTGCCTCCAGCTTGGTGAGCTGCGATACGGGGGCACGCCAGATATCGAAGGCGTACTTCAGCTTGGCTCCCACAAGTTGATTCCAGCACATGAGACGACAGTATCTCACCTGCACACCACAACGAGTACCAACCTGCGGTGGCGACTTCAGTGACACGCGTAGCCCGCAGGGCCTGCTCCTTCCACTTCAGGTCGTCGGTGATAACCACTCCCAGATACTTGTACTGACTGGTGACACAAAGCTTCTGGCCGCGAAACCACACCACGGGCTCACCTCGCTCCCTGATACTTGGTCGTTTCGCCTTGCTCGACGTGTAAATGGGCATGATTTCCGTCTTGCCGGGCTTCAAGTTGACTTCCAGCCGGTAATCTTCCGCGAACTTGGCCACAACATTGACCATCTTCTGGAGCTCGGTGCGACTGTGAGCGATGAGGGCCACGTCGTCCGCGTATAGAAGTGCCTTGATGTCGTTCAGCCGCTTCACATCCGTGATCTTGAGGGCACTCGCCAGCCGATCACACAGCTCATCCATAAAGACGTTGAAGAGTGTGGGAGAGAGAGGGGACCCCTGTTGGACCCCTACACCCTCCAGTACTTCGGGGGTGAGTATTCCATCAACTAGCACTTGCGACGAACTCTGCTCGTAGCACCTGCGTAGCGTGCGCCAGAACTTGCCCCTTACACCCAGCTTCCAGAGCCTCTCAAATAGGCCATCTCTCCAAACAGACGGGAAAGCCTTGCGTAGATCGACGAACAGGACATACGACTCCCGCTTCTGCAGCTGACGCCCCTTCAACCTCTGCCAAAGGGTAAAGACCTGATCCGTAGTGCGACGCCCCGGGCGGAAGCCTCCCTGCTCTGGACGTAGCTTATCCGGGCCATCCACGAAGAGCGTTAGACGAGTAGCTAATAAGGACAGATACAGCTTACCAAGGCAACTAATAATCGAGATATCCCTCCAGTTGTCAGGATCCGTAGGATCCCCACCCTTGGGGATATTGACGATGATTCCTTTGCCCCAAGCTTTTGGAGTCCTCTCGGCTTCTCGAATCCAGTTGAAGTACTGCGTTAAGTAGCCATTGATGTAGGCGCCGCCATATGAGCATCTCGTTCTTCACTTTGTCCTCGCCACAAGCTTTGTGGTTACTCAGGGCACGTTGCCTTGCAAGGACCTCCTCTTGTGTGAACGGCTTGTCCAGCTCTTCGCAAGTGTCTTTACCTACTTCGTGCTCCTTCATAGCCCGGGCCACCTCATCTCTGAAGCGATCGTTCCAGTGGAACTGCCGCTTAGCTTCGGCTTCCTCCCACTCCAGCGAGCCTGCTTCTGCACAGCACTCCACCACAACAGCCGCACTTGCCGGATTTTCCCGTGGCTTCACCGAATTTTTCCGAAATTCCTCCCACCGAGCGACCTTTTCCGGCAGCGTACACGCCAGTGAGCCATCCTCCCTTTGCACCGGCGCGGAGACCTTCGTTCTGCGTGCCCCGCCAAGCCGCTTCGCGAGTAGCCAAAAGCGCTTTGAGGATTGCTCGCGTTGACATTTGACCGCTTCTTCCTGCACTTGCTTGAAGGAGGCGGACTTCTTGGCCCGAGTTGCCTTCCGAATTTGCTTGCGGAGACGTAGCCAATTCAGACGGGCTTCCGCATTCGATTCATCTCTCCTGTATGCTGCGTAGGCCTCCCGGCGCTGTTGAATGAGCTCCTTTAGCTCCCCGTCGAACCAATTGTTGGTGAAACGGGGTCGTATACATCTGGAGCCAAGGACCCGGTGCGCCGCCATTCGGAAGGACTGCGCCACTCGCTCGGTGACGTCATCTACCACCCGTTGGCTGTCGGCACCACCCGATAGGTCAAGCTCAGGCAGCTGATGCACTCCAAGCTTCTGTAGGCAATGCTGGAATACGTCATCGAACTTGTCGCGTAGATAATCCAGCGCTTGCTTCGCAGCGTGATCATTACCCGAGACACCAGCACCAATAAGCTTATCAACACGAAAGGACCTGTAAGGTTTCGCAGCCCGCTTTGGTCGGCGCTGGCCGCTCCACGTCAGTTCGGCCCATACTGCCTTGTGGTCCGTATCAAGATCATCTTCGCATACTCCGAACTTTGCTCCAGATGCCAAGCCAGGCGACGCGCAGATGTAATCGAGGAGGTGCTTGCCTGTGCCCATGCCGCGCTGCTCACGCCGGGACCACCAGTAGGACCCTTCCACTGGGCACGAAAAGCCGCTCAGATTTCGCAGGCCCGTAGCGACGAGGACAGCCGCGAGTCTCTTGCCGTTCTCCGAACGTACCGGTGCTCCCTTTTCATCGACCTCCCCGTGCTGACCGACGATGCCCTCCTCTTTTCGGCTGCATGCCGGCCCGAGCTTCGCGTTGGCATCCGCCACCGTGACCACAAGACCTTTGGCTCCAAAAAAAGCTATAGCTGCCTGCCAGGCCGCATACGCCTCTGACGACTCTTCTTCCTGCGTTTCCTGGGGAAAGTAGCCGTTGCCCACATAGATATCCTGAGCGCCGGTAACACCCGAGGCGATACGCAGCCACACTTGCTGCCGGTGGTCGACGGGGGCTGACACCAGGTTGCAATACGGACCAAGGAAGTTAGCCACCGCGAATAGAACCCCACCCTTGCAGCGATTTTTCTCGCTGACCTCCGCAGGTTTTCCAAAAATCCGGAATCCATCCAGGCTGCATTTGGAAAGTTGCTTCTTGCCCATGCGGTGCTCCTGAGCCCCGATGACTAGCCAGCCCTCGTGCTTGTAGAATGATGCCCATTCCGCCGTGCCTACGTTGTCGTATCCCGTTTTACCCTGCCAGTTGTGACTCGCGACGAGTAGCTTGAAGCCGGTATCGAACTGCTTGGAGCGGTGCTTCTTGGCTCGTTTCCGGACCCGACGGCCGCGCTTGGCTTCCGCCCTCGTGCTGCCCCCCTCTGCAGGTGCTTGCGCAGGTTGGTCCCCCACTGCACTGGCCGCCGAATGCAGGGGCACCACCTGCACATCAGCACACTCAGACACACACTCAGGTGCATCGGCAGCCAATTCCGAAGACACCACCTGCACATCATCGACACACTCTTCATGCAGAGGCAAGACGCGATATCCCGTCGCAGCTTCCTCCTTCCGGACCGCCGCTTCCCCACGCAGATGGATGCGAATAAGCCTTCGGACACGTTCCCTGTCCCTGAACCTGCGCCCAAGGGCCACATTGACCCCTCTGCCGAAGAATTTGAGATGTTTGAGTTGCTGCAACGCCGTCTGCCTGCTGTCATCGTCCTCGTAGACCAGCTCCAGGTGACGAGACATTCGCTGGCCTTGCCACTCCATTACCGGGACCACCAGACCAAGACCGCTCATTTTGGAGGAGATCTCCTGTAGATTGGCGCGTTCTGAGAGCCCCCAGACAATCAGATTACGCCCGTCCTTGTCGTACCGATCTACCCGCCGGTACCGTCGAGGCGGCGGTGCCATCTGCCTTATAGCGCCGCTCGCCTTATGTTGAAGCGCCGACCCGTGTGCCAGGTTTGGGGAGGAAGGATGAGGCGCAGCTAAGATAGCCTCTCCACGTGGTTCAGGAATTCCGTCATATACGCGAGCCCTCATCCTCCCATCCTGGGACATCGGGCCAGAGCCTGTCGAAGAGGCATTCCCACGGGGATTGTCCAGGTCTTCGGCGATTCTACCTTGTCCCATAAGGGCCACAGTGGTAGCTCCGTGCTTCGCGTATTTGTAATCCATTGAGAGTAGTAGACGGCCAATGTCGCTGGCCATCACCGCCGCGCCTCTTTACGCCGAGGAAAGCGCCCGTCCATGCAAATAGCATCGGCGGTATCTGCAACACACACTACACGCATTTTCGCCGGTGTCACTGGATGCTGCCACGTCGCTTCGTGCCCTTGGGCGCCCGCCGGCACCCCCAGCGTCACCAGAACCTGCCTCACGCACTACACACACTCTCCATCGTATCGCCAACGCCTCTACTCTCATGCCTTATGGACTTTCAGCTGCTCCTAACAATACACATCATGAGGTACGGGTGTCCCCGAGTGAAGCCAGATCGGACGGCGTGCCTCTGACTCCTCCCCCACGTGGGTATAGAAGGCGCGAACCTAGCGGTACCTATAGGGTCTTACAGACAAGTATAGTAATCCCAGCCGAAGCTGCTCAGTTAGAAATGCAACGGTGGAGGGTGTGACTGCATGGGGCAAGGCACGGCAACGCAGCAAGGCACTGGCAAGGCATTGGGACCGACTGAATCCCCTCTCCAACGTGCGCTCATCATGTGTTCCAGTTAGGCAACCCCGAAGAAGCGAAGATAGGGAGGAGACAAAACCCAGATAGGATGAAGATAGGATTAACATGAAGCCGAAATGGAGCCGAGTTGGAACAGGCCAACTCGGCCCCATCTCGGCTCAATGTGAATCCTATCTTCAACCCATCTCGGTACTGTTTCCTCCCAATGCTCACCTCAACAAGATCACCAAACCGGAACTGGAAGCCCCCAGGCATTTACTCGGCAGGAAATTCGGCGAAAATGGGCTAACCAGGAAACCAGACCCAACCCAACAGCCAAGAAAACGAGCCAACCAACAATCCAACAGATAACCCCACAACTGCCTGGCCGAACCCCTACCGAGTAAATGCCCAGTTGAGAGTTGCGCATATCCCGGTGACCGCCCTCCCCAAGCGGTCACCTTCGTGGGGAGGCCCAACCACCTCCTCTTCCCGTGGAGTGCCATCTTGTGCACCCCTCCAGAATAATAATAATAATAATAATAATAGGCTTCCTCAGACTATAGCATCAGATCCAGATCCTGGACATGTGCCTCCATTAATAATAATAATAATAATAATAATAATAATAATAGTGCTTCTCTGTCAATGGCTGATGCATTTCTGCACATGCGCCTCCATCGTCTCACCCGTGAGGGGAGTACGAAGAATTGACGATAAGCTCTAATGACACCCCCGCAAGGGCAGTTCCAACACTTCCAGACGGGCCGGTATGTTCAATGAAAATACTGGTCCAGAAATAGACCGGTATGTTCAATGAAAATACTGGTGGCACCGACGGGAATCGAACTGGCGACAGGGCCCAGATGGTAGAACTTGACCACTGGGCTATCACGGTGTCCAAAATAATAATAATAATAATGATAATAATAATAATAATAATAATAATAATACTATATCTGAGGCGTACTGATGCAGCTAATGGCATATCCTCAACGGACATAAGCCTCCAATACCCTTGTTCGAGGTCCTCCACCCCCCCGTGTCAGTCTCTCGCCTGATGATCGGGGCCACCGATGGAGCTCCTGAGGGCAAGACTGCACTAAGCCGAGGTTATTCCGCAGTCCCAGCAACCTCTTGCAAGACGTCACCGAATGTGCAAGTGCATACACCAAGCGCGGTTGCTAGAGCTGCCTCGAAACCCCACCCATAACAATCTGGTGTCTGCTGGGTCCTGGGCTATCAACCAGCATATGCGGAGTTTAAGATCTTTTACGCGCGCAACGACCCTCCTCCCCAGCATCTACCACCAAAGGGTTATGAGTTGGCGTCACAGTTGAACGCCTTGAGGCCATTGGGCTGGAACTCTGTTTAAGTAATAATAATAATCATAATAATAATAACTAGGGGCTGCGCCAACACCTGAAAGGATGGTTTGCGGTGCGCTTCGCTCCCCCCCCCCCCCCCCCCCCTCGCCCCCCCTCGGGCTGGGATTCCCGAGGGGAGGGCCCCCCGGACCCACCCTCCACATCGATCGACAGGGTACGTTCCATTGCCGGAGGTACCAGCAGAACGCAAGTGTAAGCTGTGGGGGCACAAAAACCTAAATTCTCTGGTTTTTGTGCCACCCGGCACCGAACCTTTTTTATCTCCGAAAAGAGCGCACCGAGAGGCGTCGGGTACACCAAACATCAGCCTCAAACTCCCTCGGGTGTGCGCAAACGGCGCCTGGTGGTGCATAAACCTCTTCCGGTGTGTAGGCCACCCGGCGCCACAATTTTTATATTTTCGAAGAGAGCTCATCAAGAAGTGTCAGATACATCAAATAACAGCCGCTAACTCCCTCTGGTGCGCGCAAACGGCGGCTGGTGGCACAAGACCTCAATTTTCTGGTGTGGGTGCCACCCGCGACCAAAACGGGTACGTACAATCGCCGGGCTGGGGTTCCCGGGGGAGGGCCCCCGGGACCCCCCTTTGCCGTCGACAGGGTGCGTTCATTGCCGGAGGGCGGCTGGTGGGACAAGACCTCAATTTTCTGGTGTGGGTGCCACCCGCGACCAAAACGGGTACGTACGATCACTGGGCTGGGGTTCCCGGGGGGATGGCCCCCCGGACCCCCCCTGCCCCGTCGACAGGGTACGTTCAATTGCTGGAGGCACCGGCAAGTACTGCTAAACAAAAGGAAATTTGTCATTCAAGACACTCCCCTAACGCAAATATTTGCGTGAATTTCAAAAAAAATCATACCAGCATCAAGATCGAGTCTGGGGCTAACCACCCTGCCAATATGAGCTCTCAACTCCTCCTGGTTCCCACAAACCATGATTTATTCCGATGGGAGAGCAGAAAATAGGCTTCAAAAACAAGGAGTTTTGGCATTCAGGACACTCCCCTAACGCAAATATTTGCGTGAATTCAAAAAAAAACTATACCAGCATCAAGGGGCTAGCCGCCCTGTCAATATGAGCTCCCAACTCCTCCTGGTTCACCATGATTTGTTCCGACGAGGGTGCAGAAAATAGGCTAAAAAAAAACAAGGAATTTTCGCATTCAGGACACTCCCTAACGCAAATATTTGCGTGAGTTCCAAAGAAATTATATCAGCATCAACATCGAGTCTGGGGCTAGCCACCCTGTCAATATGAGCTCCCAACTCCTGATTCACACAAACGATGATTTATTCCGACAGGGGTGCGGAAAAAATAAAGGAATTTTGGCATTCAGGACACTCCCCTAACGCAAGCATTTGCGTGAATTCCAAAAAAACATATCAGCATCAAGACCGAGTCTGGGGCTAGCCACCCTGCAAATATGAGCTACCAACTCCTCCTGGTTCCTACGAACCATGATTTATAGGGACAGGGGTGCGGAAACGCTGGGGGTGGAGGTGGGGGGGTGGGGTACACAACCATGATTTATAGGGATGGGGGGTGCAAAAAAAGGCCAAAAAAACAAGGAATGTTGGCATGCAGGACACTCCCCTAACGCAAATATTTGCGTGAATTCCAAAAAAAAATTATGCCAGCATCAAGATCGAGTCTGGGGCTAGCTACCCTGCCAATATGAGCTCCCAACTCTTCCTGGTTCCCACAAACCATGATTTATAGTGATAGGGGTGCGAAAATGCGGGGTGGGTGGATGGGGGTGGGGGTGGGGGGTACACAATTTTCATTTTTCCCCTACTCCAACACCTTTCAGGGATAATAATATAACTAGGGGCTGCGCAACACCTGAAAGGATGGTTTGCGGTTCGCTTCGCGCACCCCCCCCCCCCCCCCTTCCCAAGGTCGCTTTTCCTCTCATACTCGCATGCACAACTTTTACAGCCTTGGAGCAATCTCAGCCATTCATTTTGGTGCCGGCGAATTCGCTTCGGGGTACAAGTACAGGGTTGGGGTTCCTGGGGGGAGGGCCCCCCGGACCCCCCCTTCCCCGTCGACAGGGTACGTTCAATTGCCGAAGGTTCCAGCAGAACGCAAGTGTAAGCTCTGGTGGCACAAAAACCTAATGTCTCTTGTTTTTGTGCCACCCGGCACCAAATTTTTTGGACCTCCGAAGAGAGCTCACCGAGAGGTGTCGGGTACACCAAACATCAGCCTCAAACTCCCTCTGGTGTGCGCGAACGGCGCCTGGTGGCGCAAAACCTGAATTTTCTGGTTTTTAGGCGACCCAGCACCACAGTTTTTACATTTTCGAAGAGAGCTCATCAACAAGTGTCAGATACACCAAATATCAGCCGCTAAATCCCTCTGGTGTGCACAAAGGGCGCCTGGTGGCAAAAGACCTTATTTTTCTGGTTTGGAGGCCACCCGCGACCAAAACGGGCACGTACAATTGCAGGGCTTGGGTTCCAGGGGGTAGGACCCCCCCTTCCCCGTTGACAGGGTACGTTCAATGGCCGGAGGTACCGGCAAGTACTCCCAAAAAACAAGGAATTTTGGCATTCAGGACATTCCCCTAACGCAAATTATATCAGCATCAACATCGAGTCTGGGGCTAGCCACCCTGTCAATATGAGCTCCCAACTATTCCTGGTTCACACAAACCATGATTTATTCCAACGAGGGTGCAAAAAATAGGCTGAAAAAACAAGGAATTTTGACATTCAGGACACTCCCTAACGCAAGTATTTGCGTGAATTTGAAAAAATTATATCAGCATCAACATCGAGTCTGGGGCTAGCCACCCTGTCATTCTGAGCTGCCAACTCCTCCTAGTTCCCACAAGCCATAATTTACAGGGGTGCGGAAATGCGGGGGGGGGGGGGGGGGGACACAATTTTCATTTTCCCCCTTCCCCCAAACCCCCCACCCCCTACTCCCAACACCTTTTAGGGATAAGAAGAAAGAAAGAAAGGAAGGAAGGGAGGGAGGGGAGCGGAGCGGGGCGGAGCGGAGGGGAGCGGAGGGGAGGGAGGAAGGAAGGAAGGAAGGAAGACAGAGGAAGACAGGGGAAGACATGGGAAGACAGGGAAAGACAAGGAAAGACAGGAACAAGAAGAAGAACAAGAACAACAACAGGAACAACAACAACAACAACAACAACAACAACAAGAACGAGGACAAGAAGAGAAGAGGAAGAAGAACATATTTGCACTCTACTACTACTACTACAGCTACTACTACTACTCTACTACTACTACTACTACTACTACTACTACTACTACTACTACTGCTGCTGCTGCTGCTGCTGCTGCTGCCACGGCTGCTGGAGTAACACGCAGACAGAGAGAGAGAGAGAGAGAATGAGTGAGTGTGCGTGTGTCTGTGTGTGTGAGAGAGAGAAGGGGAGAAGGGCGATGGCATGCAATTTATACCGTTTCAAAGAGTTTGTTGGTCCATTGAACAGGACACACTGCGTTTGGAACACCCATATCAGCATGTATGGCCTATCACGTTCACCAACCGCCTCAGCCCGCATTTGTGATTGGGCTGCCTGCTGCAGATCGCGCCGCGCTTCATTCTCGCTGCAAGCCACCCCGACCTGGCTGGAAGGTACGCAGACGACACACACACTTGCACATGCCGGCTGCTGAGATGAGCATGCAACTCTAATCCTGGCACAACATAGCAGTCAGCCTACCCATGACATGAGATGTAGTGCTGTTGCCGATCTACTGCATCCAGCACTGATACTACGACCTTGATGATTAATGTTCCCACAATTATTGTTTGGCTGTGATATCAAGGTGGACACAGTTTATTTTGATATTACGTCATTGTTATGTGTAATGATTATATTCGATTGTTTGTTGTTGCGGAGAAGCAACTCGCGATACCACGGCAGGCCATGTCGCAATTGATCTGCGGCCATGCGACTGACCTATCTATCTAGTTCAATTATATTGTATCATTTTCAATGTCCATATCATATCATATCACATTATTCTTTAGTGACATATTGTATCAAATCATTTAAGTAAAGTATAGTATAGTAGTAATACTTTGTAGTGTAGCATAGTATAGCAGCATACATATAGAAATTATTTTGGATTTCGTGTACGTAACTTTTTTTACGTAATCCTATCATGTCATATCGTAACATATGTCATGTTACATCGCCCGTTTCGCATGGCATGTGTCGTGTGTCATACTGTGTCTTGTGCATAAAGTGGTGTCTACGTGTGCGCTGGTTGGAATGACAGAAAATCCATCAGCTAGATTTGAAAGGGATTCACCCATACATACTCAACTGGTACCCTTTCGCACTGATTTCTTGTCTTACAGGCTTCAATAGTTTAATCGCTACCTGCGTGCCAGTGCCATGTGTCCCACCGGAACCGTCTATTCCTTTAGTGGCAAGAATGGCTACGGTTTCATCACTCCAGGTCAGCTTGCCTAATGAATAGAATATCTTCTTGCCTTCCATTCTTCAGCGTCAGCTATGGTTAACTTATGCTCTGTGCATCTTGATAGATGAAGGAGGAGAAAATGTCTTCTTTCATCACTCAGAGTGTCCCTTCTCGGTTACCCCTGGTCTCAAGGTGACATATGACCTCATTCCTGGCAAATTGCGCGAGTGCGCTGGGCATGTACGTGTAATTGGGGACGCGCGTGGCGATGTCTGAGACAAGACGTTTTAATAATTTTTTCGCTTACTGTTAGACTACTATTATTAATATAATAATCTATGACTGCTACGACACTCTCGATGCAGACTACAATTTTAATGAGAAAGGGCGCCAACAAGGTGCGCCACATAACCTGACTAGCCGGATCATAAGTAATGGCTCTGACGACACCATTACTCTAACACTGCCGGTCCGTAACTACTAATTAATTATTAGTTCCAACACTCCCCCTGGAACAAGGTAAATTAACATTAAGTTACTGCCGTTCCAAATTAAGTTACGTCACTACTACTATTCTGTGAAACATTAGAAAACACAAACTCAAAACATATCCTCTTACCCTCACTCTCTCCAAGAAGTAATGTCGGGATTTGCTATCCTCCTATCCACAGCGAGTACGCATCAGTTAGATTACGTACAAGGCAGAGCACCTGTGGTATATTCGGACCTACCCAACGAAAAGAAGGTTAACACTCTACTCTCCCTATCTCGCAGATGCTAATAAGCCTGAGAAGTATGTGAAAATTACATATATAACATAGGAATACATAGATATGATGATGACCGGAAAGGAGTGACAACATAAATATACAATAAATATACGATAATATATATGTTTATATATATGATAGATTCACACATATGATTATAACATAAAAACTAAAATTTGGAAGCGCTTCCCGTAAGGGGCCGGGTATATAAAAATAACAAAAGTAATATAATACACAACACAAATACATATATCTGTAATTATCAGCGGGTCTGAGTGTCGGGTAGATGCCCGGGGCCTATCAAGACATATAGTCTGATCAATCGCCCTTCGTCTACCACTCCACCCCCAAGTTGGCTTCTTATCGGTTTTTATATATATTGTGTGATTACAAATAATTCTCGATCTTGAGCGATACGTACTGGTAATTATATTGCAAAGTTGTCAGTGCCGGAATCAGCCTTTCCCGCCGATCCATCGCGGGCGCTTCTCATCCTCCCCCTCGACTTAGTAAATTTATGCGACTAAATGATTATTACATCTTAACGGTGGGAGGGGAGAGAAAGGTGCGAGTCCAGGCACATTTTGCCTCTTCTCCTGCAAGGAGGAGATATGACGTCACTGGAAGCGCGTTAAACATCACGGTCGCGCTCAAGTCACCTACATCACTCCCCTCAATGTACAGGATGCGAGAAATATAATATACGAAAATTAATACAATTTGCTTCCGGAAATACGACTATATACGATCATAGCGTGAATAGATAAGCAGTTTGGGAAATACCCGGTACTTACAACCCGATCTTTCCACCGAACTTTGCGAGAAATTCTTTCTCCAACCTCACCGAGATATAGTCAGCCAGATAATTGAACTTTTCGTACGTGAAATTTATCTTGGTAAATAGATCCGCGATGTTTTCCTTATCAAATGATCCATACTGTACAGTTCATTCTGTGAATCCATCAACAAGTCTGTAGGTGAGGTTTGTGTTGTTTTTTGTTGTTTTTTGAGAGGTGAAGTGGATGGTTCGGAGGGAAGCTGTGCCTGCCTACCCCGACGCTGACTACTCTGCTCGGCAGCATCCTTTTTTTGCGATTTTTTCTGGAAATGGTTTTTTGGTATTGGGTTCCCTTGCTGTTCAGTTTTCTATGTCTGACATGCTTTACGTTCGGCTGGGCAGGTGGTGCTGAGTCCCCCATGACTTTTCCAGGAAAAGGGGGGGGGGGGGGGGGGTCTACCTGGTCAGTTCGCCAGAGGCAGCCGTTTTCTTGACGGAACATAGCAGCCGCGCCGAACTGATTACAAAGAAAAAGGGTATTTTCACCATTTGAAAGCCATCCAATATAACAAGACATCATTCTCATCTTTTGAGGACTGTGTTTGGTTGTATTACCGACTTTTTACGAGCTATCGTTGGGGGCATTACACTCGCGCTCTCTCTCGATCTCTCTCTCTCTCTCCTCCTCCTCCTCCTCCTCCTCCTTCTTCTTCTTCTTCTTCTTCTTCCTTCAGATAATGAATTATGAGAAAAAAGAAACAGAGAAAGAGAGAGAAAAAACGAGGGAAAGAGTAGAGAGAGAGAGAGAGGAAAAAAAGAGGGTGTGAATGAGAAAGAGTGAAATACATATACATACATGCATACATACATACATACATACATACATATATACATACATATATTATATACATACAATACATACAAAGCAGAAAAAGAGGGTGTTAATGAGAAAGAGTGACATACATACATAAACGCATACATGCATGCATGCATGGACATACATACACACACATACATACATACATACATACATACACAACATACAATACAATACAATACAATACAATACCATACAATACAAAACAAAACAAAACAATACATACATACATACATACATACATAGAGCTAAACTATTTGTACATACATACATACATACATACATATATACATACATATACATACATCAATCTGTCTTATTTTACCGGTTGGCCTGAAAGAACAGGATGCCAATTTGCCCGGTGTGGGATAATCCATTGCCTTTTTGTCCCGGCCCGCGCAGGGGAAAATGGCATTTGCCATCCACAACCACAACTATGCCGCAAACACAAGTTTGACAGGCTACGTGTCGGTTGACCGTTACCGTTACGTCCGTACCCAGACGTAGCGGCTACGCATCGGTTAACCCCAGCAGTTACATCGATAGACGTAGCGGCTACGTGAAGAGCCACGTCAGGTGGCGTCAGGTGGCAGGAAACACCTGATTTTTGTGGTGGTGGGATTATAGAATTTCTAAAAAGCCAAACTTTGCGGCTTTCCCCTGCAAATTTGGCTGGTCATTTCAAGTCAGGGAAAGTGGCATTCGACCGTTCAGGACACGCGCTATCAGAATATGCAATAAAAGTTTTTCTGTTGGGCGGTGGCACCGGACCCCCACCCACAAGTGCGGGTCTCCTTATTTCTTAGATTAATATCGACCACACATTCTTTTTTGTAAAAAACCGACGATTTGCGAAACGCCAAACCCTTGCGGTTTCTATTCTTGGCGATGATGTCTGATTCGGATGCAGCACGGACGATTATAGCTCTTCGTGTTCCATCCGCCTCAGGAAATCATCCTCCTGACAGCGAACAGCAAGGCACTGGTATGTTGTCGCCTGTCCCTGCGCATAGATCCAATAGCGCGGACACACTGCCAAACGACACTCCTCCTGCCTCCCTGCGTGAGGGATGGGGCGTGCAAGTCGAACGCAAGCATCAGGTAGATCCAGATCCGCCAGACGACTCGTCAGACGACGAGCCTCCAGTGGATGTTAGTCTGGGGTCGCTCGCTAACCGCTCGTACCTCTGGCTGATGATTGATCCATGGCACGAGCACCACGCTCCTGACGAGATCGTCCTTGGCCTCTACTCGGATCGCAAGGACGTGGAAAAGGCACCGACCGTGCAGATCGTGAGGAAGCTGGCTGAATTTCTCAGCGAGCACAAGGGCAAGGCCGGTGCGATGCGCCTGCGCCACGTCCAGGCTGCCCAAAACGACGCGGCAGACCGAGTCGCCAAGTACGACGCGCTGGTGTACGAGCTGGGCCGCGAGCCTACAGCCGAGGAGAAAGAGAGTGCGGGCGCCTACCCCGATGCATTCTACCCTCAAGACGGCGAGACCGATGTCAAGCAGGGAACTGGCGAGGTGCTACGGGAACGCGGCAATGGGCTGCGCGACTGCGTGACCCAGAGCTATCTCAACTTGATTCCGCGCGCCGCTACCAAGAAGGCATCCTACCGTAGGCGCCTGGCCAAGTCAGCGCACACAGCTAGTGTCACTGCATTCTGCAAGGAGAGCGCCTCTGCCGAATGGCACACCGACGCCAACGGCAAGGTGTGGCGGCCACGACTGCTCAAGGGAGTGGGATTCAACGACATCCTCAAGGGCAGAGTCAAGGGGGATCTACTCGTCGCATCGGATGGGCACTGCGTCGCGCTACGGGGCAGGAAGATCATGAACGCCGGCTCCTACAGGGAGATGCCCCTCACGCGATCGAACCTAATCAGCGTAGGTATCAAAGATGGACACGCACTCGAAGTTGCTAGGTTGTAACATTTTCTCTGTCTATCTGTTGTCTTGTCATTAAAAAGTTATATCTTGTTCAGTGTTTGCAATTTTCAGGGAATTTTCGGTCTGTGCATCTTGATTGCATCTCCCTCTCCCTCCCATTACGTGTGGTCCGGATCGAACACTGAGACATATATATAGTTTGGACCGCGTTGGACCACGACACCCCTGCATCGTGAGCAGTGTCGGTCGTACCGTCGGCACGGGACCATGGTACAATCGACACGTGGTCCAAATCGGACACTAAGACGTATATATTCTTCTCGCTGCGCCGGACCACAAGGGGGGCGAAGGGGAGGGGGGGTGGTCCTAGGCGCAACAGTGATCAAACCAGTGTAGTATTCCAGTAGACTGCCTGGATCACTGTTGCGCCAGGAGCCACCCCCCCCCCCCCCCCCCCCCCTTCTCGTGTGTGGTCCGGATCGGACACGAAGACGTATATATTGTTTGGATTGCTTTGGACCACGGCACCCTTGCACCGTGAGTTGGGTCGACCGTACTGTCGGCACGGGACCATGGTACAGTCGACACCGTGAGTTGGGTCGGCCGTACCGTCGGCACGGGACCATGGTACAATCGACGCGTGGTCCAAATCGGACACTGAGACGTATATATTCTTCTCGCCGCGCCGGACCACCAGGGGATGAGCGAGGGAGGGGATCACTAGAGCAACAGTGATCAAACCAGTGTAGTATCTCAGTAGACTGCCTGGATCACTGTTGCGCCAGGAGCCACCCCCCTCCCCTCCTCCCTTCTCGTGTGTGGTCCGGCTCGGACACGGAGACGTATATATTGTTTGGACTGCGTTGGACCACGACACCCTTGTACCACGAGCCGTGTCGGCCGCACCGTCGGCACGGAGCAGAGTGCGGTGTGTGGTCCGGATCGGACACCTGGACGTATATATAGTTTGGACTGCGTTGGACCACGACACCCTTGTACCACGAGCAGCGTCGGCCGACCGGGAGCATGGTGACCATGGCACCATGGCACCGTGGGCAGTGTCGGCCGACCGAGGGCACGGGACAGGTGGTGGTCCAAATCCGCCCGGATTTTTCTAGTCTGTTCTTTTGGCGCTTTAGCCGGCCTTTGGAGCCTTGTAGTCCAAAGGAGCGGTCCATGCAGTTGAGAAATATATATAGGCGCAGGTGGCCGATTTGGACCACCGGGGGGAGGGGGGCCTGCCCGTATACGGCTCTGAGCCGCGGGCCGGGATTTGCGGGAAAATTTTCACGTTGGCGTGTGTGAAAGCTGTTGTTTTTTTCTTCTTGGCTTTATCATTACAGTGTGTCGAAATGCTGGCCGTTTGTCCTACCTGCGGCGCCTGCTTTTTCGAAGGGCAGCTTTTTTGGTCCGGCACCGGCAAGAGAGGCGACCCTCGAGACTTGGCCTCGCTCGTGTGCCGACCTTATGGCGACGGCGCCTGTATTAACCCCGCTCGTGATATCCCTGGTGGAGACACTTGGGAAGAACGCATGCGCTTCGTCGACAATTTCTTAGACGAGATCCTGTAAAACTAAGTAAAAAACTTTTTCCTCCTGTTATATCATTTAATAAGCAACCAATGGAAGTTGCGAGGTCGTACAAGCGGCGGCGCCTCGACGGTGCGACCGACGACTTTGTGCTACCGGTCGACGGACAGAGTGGCGACGTCCTTGTTTCGGACGGCGACGGGGGCGTGAGATGGGCAGCGGGCGGAGTGGCCGCGAACGAGGCGGTAGCGCTTAATACTGCTCACAGGCTGACAACATCTGGCAACCCTCACTTGGTGGATCTGGCCGACCTGATTACCTTAACGCTGGACACCGAAGCGAAAGTTAACCAGCCTGCCGGAATGACTTCTAACAGCTCCGCGGGCTTTGTGGCCTCGGCCTCTAGCAATTTCGCCCAGGCCTACCTGGCCTTTGACAGCGACTTTTCGACCTTGTGGGGCACCACTGCGCCCGACAGCTACAGCGGCAACAACTACACCGCCATGATCGAGACGGTGGTAGACAATCTCACCGTGGCGGGCGCGTGGCTGCAGCTCGATCTAGGCCAGCACGCCAAAGTCACTGCTTACCACATCACGTCCGCGGGTGCTATTACCGCGCCCAGAGACTGGGTAGTCGCTTATAGCGAGGACGGCAGCCGGTGGTTCACTTGGGACAGCCAGACGGCCCAGACCTTTGTCGGCGACAGCCTGCGCACGTTCACGCCAGCAGCCGCAGCCGATTACGCCAGGTACCTGCGCTTAATCTGTACCAAAAACAACGGAGCGGGAGTTTGGTACATGCGCAGCCTGGCCTTTGACTACCAGCTGTACAATGCCGGCTGCATCGAGAACACCAGTTACCCTACCAAGGCCTCGCAGCTGGCGCCCAAGGCGTACGTCGACCACCAGGTGGCAGGGGCGGTGAAGTTCCCGCCGGTCATGCCTACCCAAAACGACTGCATCGTGACCATGGACCCAGACGGCTCGATCTTTGCGGTCAAGGACAGGACGCTCAAGCAGCCGTCTCTGGCTCCTAGCGGCAATGGCGCGATCGTGCTCATGGACACCGATTTTACGGTTACGACGATCCCGGACACTCTCGCGAGGCTGCCTAACCCTCTGCCCGCCTCGGCCGCGCAGCTGGTGACGGTCGACCCGGACGGTGTGCTAGGCCTGAGCAGCCAATTAAGCTCGTCAACGCTCACGCTGACAGGGGCTGGCGGCAACAGCACTCTTTCGGCTCCTTCCAGTGGGTCTTGTGCACTCAAGCTGCCGGCCTCCCTTCCTGCAAGTACGAAGCTGTTGGCGGCCGGAGCGGACGGGGCCATGAGCTACGCGGAGGGCGACTTCTTGCCCATGCCCGTCACTAGCGGCATACTGGTGAAGGAAACGGGCGTGATCAACACCAAGACGATAGAGGATCTCTTCCGACAGGCTAGCGGCGCGCTCGCTGTAGGCTATCTGGCCGGCGGGGACATGAAGCAGGGGAGCGCCAGCATAGCGATAGGCGATTATACCGGGATGGTTACGCAAGGCTCGGGCGCTGTCGCAGTGGGAGATACTACCGGAAACGAGAATCAAGGCGACAACGCCGTGGCGATAGGCGCGACGGCGGGCAATACCAACCAAGGGGTGCGATCCGTGGCGATAGGATATTATGCGGGCACCACAAACCAAGGAGCGCGGTCCGTAGCTATCGGGTCACATGCGGGCTCCGTGTTGGGGGCGGACAGCATTGCGATTGGCGGGTGCGATAACGCCCTATCGGTGCCTGCAACAAACGCGATCGTGCTGAACGCGAGCGGTGCGGACATGGATGTTAGCACATCTGGTTCGACTACCATCAGGCCGGTGAGGTCGGGCCAAGCGAGCGGTTCAGGCAAGATGGTGCTGCAGTACAACCCGAGCACGTACGAAATGTCCCAAAGCATTTTCTCGCTGCCGAGCTCGCTGCCCATCACCACATCGCTGATGTCACTAACGTCTGGCGGCGCGATGCAAGCTGGTGGTAATATGATCTACCATAACTTGATGTTCGGCCTGGCTGCCACTGGCAGCAAGATGCCGAGCAACATGACTACGAACCCCTGGGTCAGCCCCGATGTGTACACCTATACAGCGAGCTCCGATGGGAGGTACGGGGACAACGTCTTGTATGATGCTAGACTCGCGTTCGACAACTCCGTCAGCACTACACACATGGGCACAGGCCCTTACGACGCTACTACGGGCGTTTGGAGTGGCTCATTGGGAGTAACTGGCAAGACTATCAGCGGCGTTTTTGTGAATGGCAACTGGTTACAGCTCGATTTGGGTAGGGTGGTTCAACTGACCCAGTACTACGTTACTTCTGCCAGTAGCATAAATTCCGCGACCTCGTATGCGCCCGGCCAGTGGAAGATGGCTACTAGCACGAACGGCTCTACTTGGACTTTGTGGCACGACCAGAACGTGACACAGACGTTCACCACGAGCCAGGAAAAGACGTTTGCTCCTATAGTCCCAGCAATTGGCAGGTATGTGGTGATGGTATTTATAGTCGCTGGTTCTAGCAACCTGGTCGGCCGGGTCGTCAACGAAATAGCCTCGTTAAAATTCGATTTCAACGACTACGTGTATCTGCCGAGGAACCTGTCACCACCCTCAGACGTGACTGACGCCGCCAACAAAGGCTACGTGGACACGCAGACTTCGAAGACACCATTGACGATCGGCACCTCTACGATCGCGAGCACGGGGACGGTCGCGCTGAGTCTGCCCAGCGCGCTGCCTGCCAGCACTTCTCTGACGTCGCTGACCTCTGCGGGACAGCTAAGCGCCTCTGCGCTCAAGGTGCCCGCGTCCTTGCCTGGCAGCACTTTGCTAGTGACACTCGATTCTGCTGGCCAGCTCGATACAGGCGCTGCTAGCTCGCTGTCGCTCAGCGGGGCGGGAGGCACCAGCACACTTTCCGCTCCTGGCACAGGATCCAGCGCCATCAAGACTTTCAGTGGTCTGCCCTCCGTGGTATCGCTAGTCACGGTAGATGGCAGCGGCAGCCTGGCACATGCGCAGCCGGTTGGACACAGTCTTGCTTTTACAGACTCTCCGAGCGGCAGCAGAATGCCTAACGGCATGACATCCGCGAGCTGGACGTCGGGCAGTCAAACGTTTGTCGTGAGCGCTAGTGGCTCGTTCAGTACGTCCGTCCCTTATAAGGCGTTTGATGGTAACGGCACTGGTACTTTCTGGTGTACACCACTGAGCGTCTACAACACCTCAACTGGTGCCTACACCAGCAACAAGTTCAAGACAGTGGGAGGCTCGAACGTGAATGGGGAGTGGATCCAGCTCGATTTCGGGGCGGAAGTGCGGCTGACCACGTACTACATCACTACTTCTGTAAATAGATCGCCTGGTAAGTGGGTGATGGCAGTCAGCGACGACGGTAATACTTGGACCACCTGGCAAGCACAGACAACAAGATACACCTTCACCGACGCTACAGAAGCTGCTTTTACGCCTCCTGCGCCCGTGATCTGTCGGTATGCGGTGTTGATAGTAACCGAAAATACTGGCGTTAATAACTACTTCCAGATCAGCGCGCTGAGCTTCGATTACAGCGGGCTTGCTCTCAGAGTTAAGAACCTAGCACTCCCCGCAAACGGGACAGACGGCGCCAACAAGAGCTACGTGGACTCGCATGCTCACACGTCACCACTGACGATCGGCACCAGCACGATTGCGAGCACCGGGACGGTCGCGTTGAGTCTGCCCAGTGCGCTGCCCGCCAGCACTTCTCTGACGTCGCTGACCTCTGCGGGGCAGCTGAGTGCTTCTGCGCTCAAGGTGCCAGCCTCTCTGCCAGGCAGCACGTTGCTGCTGACACTCGACTCCGGTGGTCAGCTCGCGACAGGGGCTGCTAGCTCGCTGTCACTTAGCGGGGCGGGCGGCACCAGCACCCTTTCCGCTCCGGCTTCTGGTTCTTCTGCACTCCTGCTGCCGACCGTGCTGCCGTCCAACACATCCTTCGTTTCCCTGTCTAGCGGGGGGCAGCTAGCCGCCTCGTCTGTCAGAGTGCCTGCTAGCCTGCCCGGCTCGACGTCGCTGGTCACGCTAGACAGCAGCGGTAGCTTGGGCACGAGTGCCGTGACCTCGTTAACGCCGTACTCGTTCCCTGTCTGGAGCAACGCCTCGTCTAACAGCGCCACCTGGGCCGTGACAGCTTATGCTTATGAAACAGATTATGGTGATACTTGGCAGCCGTGGAGAATGTTTGACAATATTACCACAGGTGACACGGGCTTTTTAGGCAAGATATTTTACAACAGCAGCGGGGTCTACATTGCATCGCTCGTCACTGGTCTCGGTTACACCGTGCAGTCAACTAACGGGGTACAGGGAGACTGGGTTCAGCTGCGTCTCGTGGACGGGACTAGCATGCGCCTGAGGGACTTTGACTGGTACCCGCGCCTGGCCGAGGTCAACCAGTGGTCTACTTGGCCCCGGCGGATAGCGGTGTTTGGCTCTAACGAAGCGTCCGCTACTCCCAGTAGCTGGACAGAGCTGTACCGCTCCGGCAGCGACATGTCTACTTGGCTAGTCTCTGAGCTTTACAGGACTTTCACAGCCAGGGCTACTACAAAGTCTACCGCTTTGTCATAGAGTCACTCTATGTCCCCGTGGGCGGGAATGGTTATATACGCATCGCGGAGATCAAGCCCAGGTTTTGGACAGGGAAACAGACATTCGAGACCGACGCTAGTGGCAATATCGTGTTCGGCTCGACCCCGGAGTCGCACTCACACACGTCACCACTTACGATCGGCACCTCCACGCTCGCAAGCACCGGGACTGTCGCGCTGAAGCTGCCGAGCGCGCTGCCCTCCGCCGGCACTGATCGTGTGCTCCAGCTCAACGACCTTGGCGAGTTCGAGCTGGGCACCTGGGACCGTGGCCACTGGCTGACGAGCGACACGACCGTCACTGTTAATAGCGGATCTGCCAGGAAGATCCCGGTCGATGGCGTAGTGAGGCTGGCGCCCGTGTACGGCAACATCACCGTAAGCAATGCTAACGGCTTCACGACCTGGCAGAACACGTCCGGCATGCCTAGGAAATGGCTCATTACCGGCTCGTTTAAGTTTATTACTTCGGCAGCGGCTACCAACAACCCGCCGACCAGTGGCGCCTATTACGATGTCTGGGTCGAAAGGAATTCAGTGAGACCCGCGTCAAGCACCGGCGTACAGCAGACGGAAAGCAATTTTCAGGTAACAGGGGGCGCCCATGGGCTTTATAGCAACGGGAGGTTCACTTCGCTAAGCTTGTCGGGTATGATGGAACTGGCAGCGAACGAGTATATCTGGTTCGAAGCCTACGGCGACACACAGGGCAGTGTCACATGGAGCCTTGTTATCGGCGGTTCAACCGTGTATTCAAGGGGCAGGGTGACTATTACCGAGATTCCGGGCTGATTTTTATTTTCTTTCGAGTCTGTATTTTTTAATTAAAAATGGACGCGTTGCGACAAGCACTAGCTGAGAACGAGAACGAGCTGGCCACGTGCCTGGCCCGCCGCCGGATACTGGCGGTCGAACGAGAGAAGTTACAGCTGCAGATCGCGCTGTGCGAAAGGGTCTGTGATTGCAAGGCGATGCGCGAGCAAGTTAAGACGCTTATCCAACAACAAGAGGAGGCAGAGGCGACAGCAGCCGAGGCAGCCGCTCGCGCGGTCGTCGAGGCCGAGGCTGACGAAATGGCTCTAGAAGAGACAGTCGTAGAGATGCTGCCCGACACCATCAATGGCTAGAAGTCCTGGTCTAGGCCCCACTCCGGCTCCTTGGCCGGCGCCCGCGCGTACTCGCTCACTCTCTTCTCGAAAGAATTAGTCTTGCCTACCACGCCTAGCTGCTCCATGAAGGGCAGAGGGCACTTGGCCACCCCGTACAGCTTTTCGCTCAGGCCCAAGTTCTGCAACAGGCCGTCTGCTACGAACTCGACGTACATCTCCATCAGCGTCGCGTTCAGGCCTAGCAAAGCCACCGGCAGCGACTCGCTGATGAACCTCCGCTCGACTTCGACGCAGCCCGCCACGATCTGGAAAATGCGCGACATCTGCAGCTTGTTCGACACGTGGTGCTTGTACAAGTGGCACGCGAAGAGGCCGTGCTGTGTCTCGTCCCGCGCAATAAACTCGTTCGAGGTGCACAGGCCTTGCAGCAGGCCCGGGTGCTTTTGTTTCAGCCAAAAGATGGAGGCGAAAGAAGAGGCGAACTGGACAAGTTCCACACAAGCGAACGCCACCAACCGCTCGGCAAACGAAGACCGGGCCGGGCTGAGCCACTGTAGCGCCCACTTGGCTTTTTGTGCGACGGTCGGGACCTGCGTGATCGCATTGAACAGCTTGTCCTTCTCTGGCTGGTCGCTGATGATCGTGTCGATCAACAGGCTGTAGGTCCGCGAGTGTTCGGCCTCATTAAAGATCTGGTAAGAATAAAAAAGTCTCGCTTCTGAATACTGCACCTCGGCCAAAAAATTGGCGGCCAGGTTCTCTTGGATGATGCCGTCCGAGCTAGCAAAGAAGCCCAGCACCATCTTAATAAAATGCTGCTCGTCCGCACTCAGCTTCTTGAAATCTGCTTGTTCCCGGCTTAGGTCTAGCTCATCTGCCGTCCAGAACGACCGCAGGGAAGCTTCATAGAATGAATACAGGTCCGGACGCCGTATCGGGAAGAGACAAAATCGCGATGTTTCTGGCACGAGCAGTTTTTCTTCAGTGTCCATAATTCGTTCAGCTGCCTGTTGTCCAGTTTCAGCAAGGCCATCTCTTTCAATACTGTAAAGGGGAAAGAGGATATATTTTTTTCTTATGGTGCAAAACAAAGACTAACTATGTTGCAAAGACGTAAGACCGAACAGCGGCTGATGCCCTCGTCGCCAGAGTCCATCACCGTAACCTCGCACGAGCTCGCACTCGAGCTCAAGCGCAGCTACAGCGATTTCTCTTGGCAGAGCGTGCCGCAGCTCATTGTTCACGGGGTCAAGTACCTTGCCCTATATACTAATCATACTGGTGAGGAGAAGAAGCAGATCCTCATTTCGGTCCTCGTCGACTTATGTCCCGACGACAACGTGGACAAGCTCATCCCGCCCGTGGTCGATGTCATCTGGGAGCTCGTGAAGGCCGCCCTCGCTACCAACTGCTGCGAGCTGTGTCCCAAGGTCTGCACTATCAGCTAATTAGGCATCGGGATCAGGTGCCTGCCCAGCGTCACTGGCGTGCCGTGGTGGATCCTGACCGGCTCGCCGCTCGTCACCATCTGCGCGCGCGCTTGGCCAGCTTCTCGCGGTCTAGGCGGTGCGCCCACAGCACCACGCCTGGTATAACTTGCTCGTTCGAACGCACTTTCTCCAGGGCCATGGTGATCTTGACCAGCAGCACGTCCGCCGCTAATCTAAAGCGCCTCTTCTTGGCCATCTCGACCGACAACTCGTTCTTAACCATCTCAAAGAGTATCTCGCAGGAGAAGTGGCGCTCTGCCTTCTGTCCAAAGTTGAAAAAGCTGTTGGTGCCCGAGACGATGGCTACTACGATCAAGCAGGTCACGCTGACCCAGTCGTAGCCCGCCCGGCCCGCTTCACACGCCTTGAAGCCGAAATTTCCCACGATAACGGAACAAATCGCCGGCACGATCGTAGACAGCAAGCCAAACAACAAAAAACGGTTGTAGTAGTAGTAGCCGGCCGAGTTGTTGAGGCGCGCGTGCAGGGCACACTCGTCCACTACGCTGGCAAAATATTGCTCATGCCTCGAAGACCATTTTTCTTCCTCTCGCTTGACATCCGAGTCGTCCGAGTCATGGTTCTCGCTCGACTGCGACCGCATCGCCAGGATTTTATCCTCGTCCATCCTTACTTTTGGTGGTGGGAAACTGCAAGATTTAAAAAAAAGATGTGCGACTGCTGGGCCGGCGGCCACTCTATCAGCAACCGGCTTTCGACAGCAGCATCTCCCAGTCCGCCCCATTCAAGTCCACCTTGTCCCTGGTGTCAGGATTGCACACCTGCAGGTGCAAGTACTTGGTCAGCGTCGAAAACGCCACGTACTGGTCGTGCCGGTCCTGCGCCGACGACTGGTAGCCACCCGAACTTGCGAGGAAAGGAATGATCAGGCTGCCCGACTGCACTTTCGTGCCGCGCGAGACCGCGCCCGTCAGCGACACCTCCTCGTAGTTGCCGCCCGTCGAGTAGGCCAAGCTACTGCATTCCTTGATCTTTATGCCCAGCGAAGTCGGCAGGCCCAGCGCCACGACTTGCGGCAAGACGGTGGCCTGGCCCGACGTCAGCGAAAAGAGCTCGTTCTGGGCCGAAGTCGGGAAGCCTAGCACTGCGTGCGCGCTGTCGTCGCCGCTCTTGCTGTAGATGTTGAACTCTGCCGCCGCAGACAGCGTGAACTGCAGCTTGAGCTTGGTGTCGAGATAAACCACTCCGATCGACTGTCCTACCTGTACAAAGCCCTCGTTGATTAAAAGTGATTGCAGCGCGTCGGCCAAAGTTTCCCCTGTATAGTTCTGGCTTGGGATCGTGATCGTCACGTCGCCCGTGGCCGTCGAGTTCAAGTAGAGCTTGTTGTTCTTGGAATTGATGTTGTACGTCGCGTTCGGGATCGTGGCCCAGATGAGCTTGTATCTGCCTTGGATCGCTTCCGACAGCGACAGCCGGAACTCGGCCGAATCGCCCGAGCCTTGCACCCGGTCGCGGTCCTTGCTGCGGACCAGGATGTTCATCTCTGAAATGTTGCGCAGGCCGCTCATTTCCGAGAAAAAAATTAAATGTTGTCACTAGTGTAGTGCAAGAGGAAAAAAAATATGCTGACGCTCAGCGGCAACAAGCGCCTGCGCCTGGAGGATGTGGTCGAGACTAAACCACTCCCTAGCATGGTCACGGCCTTTGGTGAACACAAGGTCGCGGAGTCTACCCCGCTAGTGCAGGAGACATTCCCTTACACGGGCACCCTGAACTCGCGCAAGTTCGCGACCTCTGGCTCCGTGACCACCGCCGCCGGCCTCTTGTCGCTCAGCGGCGCCGCGCAGGCCGAGACGCTCCGTCGCTGCAAGTACCGCGCGGGGCAGGGGCTCGTCTGCCGCTTCACGGCGCTGTTCCCCGCCACGGCCAACGTGGCTAATTCGGCCATGGCCGGCCTAGGCGACGATAACAATGGCTTCTTCTTTGTGCAGGACCAGACACGAACCAACAGGCTGCGGATCTTGCACCGCAATGCGACCGTCGACACTTACGTTGACCAGAAAGACTGGAACCTGAACAACTGCCTGGGCGGCGACGACGTCATGGACCGCAAGGACTGGGCCAAGGGCAGCATCTTTCAGATCCAGATGCAGTACTTAGGGTTTGGGGCCGTCACGTTCTCGGTCGAGAGGCAGTCGGACGGGGTATTAGTACCCGTGCACCGGATCCAGTACGCGGGCGCCAACACGACGCCTTCGCTTAGCAACGCCAGCTTGCCGTTCAGGCTCAAGACGACTGGCGCAGGCGGCCTGGTGCGCACTGCCAGCGTCGGCGTCCTGGTCGAGGGTCCAGTGAGACAGCTGGGCATTAATTTTGCGCGCACCAACGTGCAGACGATTGGCACGACCGAACAGAACGTGCTGGTGATCCGCAACAAGAGCTTGATCGGTGCGCTCCCTAACAACGACCTGCTGTTCCCGATCCTGCTGACTGCTACGGCCGTGTCTGGCACCAAGCCCATGATCATCCGAGTGCTCACGCAAGCCACGTTCGGCAGCGCGCCGACCTACGCGAACCACGACACGGCCTCGAATACCGAATACTCCGCTTCGCTGGTCACGGTGTCTACTGGCAATGCGGCGGCCGCGTGCGTCGTGTCGGCCAGTGGCTCGGCGTCTGCCAGCCTGGACCTGAGCAGGCTCAATATCGCTATCGGGCCGGGAGAAGTGCTCTGTATCGCGGCTAGCACTACTACCAGCACGGCAGATGTGCATATGAGCTTGTCCTGGTACGAGGACGTATGAAAAAAAAGAAAGTTCGTCTTGCATTATTAAAAACGACTAGGGACGGAGAAAAGAAATGAAGATCGTGTCAATTGACCCGGGATTGAGAAATCTTGGAGTGGTCGTGCTCGAAAAAGACAACAACACCAACGCCATCACAGTCACGTATGCAAGTGTGCTAAGCATAGCCAGACAGGACGACACTGACTCGTTTAAGACCAAGTCCCTGTTCGCGTGCCTTAGCGCGATTGAGGAACTGTATAACGCCGACGTCGCAGTAGTAGAGGATCAAAACTTCGGGAGAGCAAATACCTGCCGGACAATTTGCTCATTCAAGCGGCTGCTGGCGCAACTATGCTCAGTCTAGGTGCTAAGGAGCTACTTTCTATCAGAGCTCATTCAAGTTTTCGTGCTTCTTCTCACTTACTCCGACGATATCCGGTCGAGTCAAGGGGAAATACAAAGTTCAATCTAAAGTATTGGCGCAGAATTTAATAGAATCGTTCAGCGTTACTGGCGAGACTAAATGCCTCACAGAGTCAGATCACTTGAGCGACGCCTTTGGTCTTGCCTTCTGTGCGCTGGTCAGAGGGACCGCACGAGGGCCGGGCGGCCAGCTGGCAGTGCGTCGCTCTGAGCCTGTACCGATCCCTGTTGGGCTGCAGGCGCGGAAGAAGCAGGAGCAGGAGCAGCCGCCTTGTGTTGGTTCCATTTCGAGCTGATGTACGCCATGCGCTCTTTGTGCGCCATCGCCTTGACTTCGGGCGTGGCCATCTGTTCCTAAGTTTGGACAAAGAAAATATTATCAATAGTCTCAAAGAACGTGTTATACGCGGATGGTGCCCTGGCCTTCTTTTCCTTAGCAGGGGCGGCAGCGGCGGTGGCCTGTCAACAAGTTTGACAAGAAGACATCTCTAGTTTGGCTTTGTCCTTTGGTTAGATAAGAGCGACAGAAGATTTTTTTTAATCAGTAAACTCATTCAAAACTGTATTGACATCTGCGAGCGGCTTGTGCCGGATCTTTTCAAATTCGTGCTCCCAGATAAAAAACAGTCTAAAACCTGCTGGCATCGAGTCCTTGATAGAGGCGAGGCGCAGCATCGTTTCCTTGTACAGTACGCTGTTGAGCCTGTTGAGTGCTCTTGATCGCTCGCCGTGCTTCGGGTGCTCGGGTGGGAAGCCGTGCCACGCGTTGCCCATGAATTCAAACCCTACGTTACGCTCCTCGTCGTATCCATCTAATCTGTACTTGCGCGGTCCAGGCACCTTGAACTCGCTACCCATGGTCTCCTCTTCACCACGACAAAAATGTACGTGCTGAATGTCCCATCCTTGTTCTTCGAGCCTGTCCCAGACAAGGCATGCGACAACGGACGCTCCTGCTTTCGGCCTCGGGATGAGACCGCGCAAAAACGCGTGACGCGAACAGAGTTGTCTTGCGTTGCCGCTCTCGCCCTTGAAATACGACTCAAGTTTGTCGTCGGCCGGACAGTCGATACAAGGGCACAGTACGATGTGTGTGCCTCTTGCCTTAGCATGCACAGCACACAGCTTGTTGAGACGCCCTTTCTCGTCCGGGTAGCCTGCCGACAGCTTGGCTTCCGCGGGACAGTCAGTGCATGGGTTGCAAACTATGTGCGATCCTCTGGCTTTGGCGTGTTCAGCGCACAGCTTGCGGGGACGGCCTTCTTCGTCTGGGAAGCATGCCTCTACCTTGGCTTCTTTGGGACAATCGACACACGGAGCAGCACGATATGTGTGCCCTTGGCCCTGGCGTGCGTCGCGCATAGCATTCGTTTGCGACCTCTCTCGTCCGGGTAGGCACCCTGGAGCTTAGCGTCTCTGGGGCAATCAGCACACGGGTTCTGCACGGAATATACACTCCTGGCCTTGGCATGTGTGGCGCATAGTTTTTTTTTGGTGACCATCCTCGCCTGGGAAATTTGCCTGGAGCTTGGCGCCCTGAGGACAGTCAGCGCACGGGCGCTGTACGGAGTGGGTGCCTCTTGCCTTGGCATGCGTCGCACAGAGCCTTCGATCACGGCCGTTTTCGTCCTTATAGTTGGCATTTTTTTTATCCCCGTCAGGACAGTCACGGCAAAGTTGTCCGGTCGCCCTGGCCTTCTTCTTGGGTGGTTCGCTCATGTCTGTTTTGTGGCCGTGTCACTGTCGTGATCGTTTCTTTTTAAAGCTCTTTTTTCGTAATTCGAGATTCGAGATTTGAAAGGACTCGGCCGGCTGGGCCATTTCAGCGCGGGAAATCGTGAGACACGAATCTGTCGTGTCACTTTCCCGGGAAACTTCCCTTTTCACACGTCCGGGCCGGCCGGTGCCACCACTCTCTCGTCCGGACACCTGACTGGGAAGTACAGGATACACACGCACCCAATCACCCCGACCACTAAGACGGCGATGATTGCCGCCACGAGCGGTTCCATTTTTTGACTTTGCTCTCTTTAATAATTAAAATACAGGATCTAAGAATTTTTTTAGACCGAGGCCACCTCCAGGCTACCTTGCTTCGTGCAAGTACTTGAAATAGGCGCTGTAGATCGTAATATCATACAAGCCGTCTACCACACCGCGTTTGCCCGAAGTGGTGGCGCTGACGACCATCTCTTCTTGGGCGTTGTAAGTAGCCGCTGACGTGTCGGGCGCCTGCTGGAACTTCAGCTTCAGCTGGTGGAAGTCGCCGCGGGACCAGAGCACGGGCTGGTCGTTCAGGTCCGTGACGGACGCGGTGTACTCCATCGCCGCATTGACCTCCCAGTCGACCGTGTTGGTCGCGCCAGCTCGTGTGTTGCTGAACTTGATCTTGACCCCGCACGCGCGCAGCCAGCTCGAGCTAGCCAGCAGGTGTTGAGGTTCGTCATCGCGGCCGTGGCGGGCGACGTGTACGCCGGTCGGAATTCTGGCAAACGCGAGTCAGAGTCGATATCAGGACGGCCACCGTCACGCCCTTGAAGTCCACGGTCAGGCGGTTGGTGTCGTTCAGGGCAAACACCGCCGTGTTGGCGTACCATGCCCCGTACTTGTACGTGACGGTCGCGGCGCGCGGCGCGGGGCCGGCGTTGATCACCAGGCGCTCGCGGTTGCCGACAAAGGTCTTGTAGCCGTCCTGTTATCACCCACAACAGCATACGTTCATAAAGCTGGTTCTGTTTCCAAAAAAAGAAGAGAGTTTGTTTACCATAGTTCCGTCCAACATGCCCTTAGGGTCGTTGGAAAACGGGATCAGGTACACGCCGTTGGACTTCAGGCTGCACTAGTTGGCCCATCGTCTCCTCGGAAAAAGCGCTCGTCGATCGGGGTCCCTTCGCCCATCTGCGATCTGCCGTGCACGTCTTCGAGGTCGATTGTCGTCGCGTCGCCCAACATGTCGTAGGTCATCAAGCGCCCCGTGTTGTCGTACGTGTACTGCGGGTAGTAGGTCGTGGCGTCTCCGTACGAGGTCTGGTCGCCTGATTTGCGGATGAAGACAAACAGCCCGCCCGAGTGGTGCGAGAATTGGTCCAGGTCAATCGCCAAGCGGTCGGAGGGCTTGATGCGCTGGGCGTAGGCCGTGTACTGCACGAAGTCGACGTACTTCTGCTCGGCGACCTTGCCCTGCTTCAGCGGGCTCCGGCCCAGGCGCATCCCGTTCGGCAGCTGCGTGCAGCCCGTGATGAAGCGGATCTCGCTCAAGCTGGCAGTGCAAGGCACGGCGGGCGCGGACTGGCCGTTGACTGCCGACTGGGCCGCCACAAAGATCGAGCCTCTGGGATAGAACCTGATCTCGAGGTCGCCACGCAGCGTGCTGAGGTCCAAATCCATGCCGTTGATCCACGTGTGCAAAAGGGGTAAGTAAAAGTACTGCTCGTCGTTGTTCTCCCACTGGCGGCCGCTGACCTTGCCCGTCTTGGGGTCCATGTTGACCATGTCGGCGATCTGGTCGATGGCCTCTTGCGACAGCGTATTGAGTATCAGGTGCATCATGTCGCCGTGGTACCGCGCGATTTCAGTGCCCGTCAGGCGGTCGATGTACTCGATGCGCTCGAACCACTGAGTAGTAGGCAAAACACGCGAGTCGGTCGGCTGGCTGCCGCTGGTCGTGAACGTGATCTTAAATCGCAGGGTCGCATCGTGGATCGCGCCGGACTGGTTGTTCTCGAGGATAAAGCTAAAAAAAGCAGTGTTGCTCAGCGCCGAGGTCGCGGCGGCGGGCGCCATGACCGTCTGCGTCCAGCAAGGGCGGGCATTGATCGCGCGGGCGTGCTCGGGATCAATCACGATCTCCTGGCCGTTGCGCGCTCTCTTACCGGTGGCAACCTTTTGCTGCTTGCTAGCAGGGGGCACGACGACAGTGGCGGAAGACATCGTCGTTAGCAGTATAATATTAAGGACAAAGAAGATTTTTTTTATTTTTTCATGATCATGACGGCCCCGATGGCCGCGGCGCCGACCGCCAAGGCAGCGCCATGGACTTGAGGCTGCCCTCGGCGTTGTCGCCCAGCTGCTTGGTGGTGTCCATCGCTTCTTTCGGGATGTTGGTCACCTTGTCGATCTGCTTGCCGAAAAAGCCGTGATGCCCTTAAGAGTGCTGCCAAACTGCCGCAGGCCCTCGCGAGTACGTTCCCTCCTCTCCGCCTTTCTGCGCCCTACGCGCTGTTCGGTGGCGGCGCGGGCGTCCTTGCGGGCGGCCTTCTTGGCCGTGTGCCGCTCGTGGCGTTCTCGCGTGCGCTTGCCCATCGTTCTTATTTAAACTTGATAAGTCACGAAAATTAAATTTTTTTATTTAAAAGACAATGACTTGGCAGATTCGTTCCATGACTTGCGTAATTTGTCCCAGGAACTGAGCGTCCTTGGCCACACTTTGCTTGGCCAGCAATCTTTGCTGCAGCTGTTGCAGGGCGGCAGTCGGAGCACGAGTCTTGGCGGCCAGCTCAAACCAGATGCCAGCTTCGCTCTGGACGTACGCGGCGAGCTTGCCGTCCTTGTAGGCAGGCAAAAAGAACTTTTCAACGGTCGCAACTTGTTGCTCAAGACCTAAGTTCCACTGCATCCGCAGGTCCTTGCTCTCGCCTGCAGACAGCAGCCCCCAGTTGTCCAGCACAGTCTCCAGGTCCGCAAAGAGCTTCTGCAGCGCTTGGCGCTTGGTAAGGCCGCCGGAGGAGGTCATCGAGCGTCACGTAGTGTGTGGGCAGCGGCTTGTCGAGGTCGCACGAGATTGATGGGCGCAAGAGCCGTTTGCAACAGGCGCGCACACAGCCGACCACGATGATAGCGGTTGTAACGATCAGAGCCCAGGCCAACAGAGCTTCCTCTTCCACTGGCATTCTTCACTCTAGACTAGCTACACAAGATTCTTTTTTTAGAAGCGGTAGTGTCCTTGGCCCGCGGGGTTCAGGTAGCCCTCGTAGAAGTACTGAGAAAAGACTTCTGATAGTGCACCGATCAAGAACAGTTGCTTGGCAGCGTCGCTGTCGCCTACCATCCCAAGCTGGCCGCGGCCCATGAGCCTTGGTAGCATGGCAAACAGCAGACCTCCCCCGGCCACGTGCACCGCGAGGGAAGGATAAGAGGCCAGGCGGCCCTCCTTGGTGCGGTTAAGGACCCTACTTTGAATGAGGTCAATAGCAGTGGCAGTCACAAAGGCTACGACAGCCAGGCCGGTGCTCTTGCTGACCATGACACCGCTCAGGCCGGGCACGGCCGAGAGGTTGAAGACGGCAGGGCCCTGAATGACAACAGGGGCGGCCACATAGGCAAAAGCGGCCGCCGCGCCTGACCGGGCAAAGTTTTCCAGCGAAAACAGATCGCTCACGGCCTCGGACATTTTTCTTTTCAGAGAGATGTTTAATTGGCGTACAACAAAATAATTTTTTTTTATTATTATTTAACTTCGGGCGCAGGCGCGTCCAGATTCGTAGCTTGGCTCGCTGGCTGTGCTGCAAACATAGTGTTCTTGGCATGAGTGATGGCGGCCGTTTGCGCCGTCAGCAGGGCCAGTTCAGTCATAGGGTCCAGGCGCTGTAGCCCGATTCCCGCGCGCAGCTTGGCCCGCTCGAGCAAGAAGCACCAACGGTCGTTGGCGAAGCAGGCCTCGGTCGTGCCCGAGATTTGGTAACGCGACCGGTTCGCTACCAGGTTTTCGAGACAGACGAGACCTTGCTTGAGCACAGCGTCCGCTAGCTCGCCGCTCAGCTCCCCTCCAAGACCTCCTCAACCTCGTCCAACAGCAGCGGCAGCTTCTGCCTGGGTAGCCTGTGCAGGGCTTTCGGATCGCAGTTGATGTGTGCTTTTTTGAGCTGGGGCCCAATTAAGGCGCTGCGCCCATAGGCCACAAGCAGCTTGTAGTTCGGGTCATCGCGCAGCACGGGGTCTTCGGGTGCTGCTGCCGCCGCCGCTCCTCCCAAGCGCCTCGCGAGGCTTGCTTGCGAAGGGCCTGTTGTCCGGCGCCGCTTGGCCGGAGGAGGGGGGAGAGGTCCAACAACGGGCGGCTGTTCGGTCTTTGTCTCAAGTGGAGGCTCTAAGTTGGCAAAAGGGTCGGTCATGACGATCGCTCCTTTAATCTAACAATGCCCCAAGATTCTTTTTTTGACTAGTCCCAGATGTTGGCATTGCCGGCCTTGTGGATGGTGTTCCAGCCTCACACAGAGCCGTTCTCGCGATCGAGAGAAGACACCGCGGGGATCCGCGCCCACTGTTCGTCTCTGACCTTAGCCGCTTGGTACTGTTCCACGAAACCTGCCACTTGCATGCAGCCCTCCCAGGAATTTCCGTAGGTTCGACGCAACTCCACAAGCCATGGGAGCATGTTGGTGTTATTTGCGTCCCACTTGTCTTTCGCTGCGTCTTCGCAGCAGTTGCTCTTGCAGAAAGCCTCCCCGTACACACTAGTGATCTCCTTCGGCGTGCCGACGAGCAGGACCGCTCCTTTGTACCAAGGGGCCAGCGAGTTCTGTGACAGGCGCTGGGCCACCGTCTTCATCTGGCTGATAACAGGGAATTTGGCTTCATCAAGGCCCGTGCCCGCGGCGGACAGGGACGAGTAGATGATCGACCTGGTAGCGAGCGAGTCGGTCTGGATGATCGGCCGGGTCTCGGTACCATGCTCGACTTGGTTGGCATGGGCGGCCGCCGACTTCTCTTCGCCGGTGTTAACTAGCGGCACGGTGGGGCCTCGGTGTCCGCTCATTTTGGTTGGTATAGTTAATCTGCCCGACAAGAAAAAATTTATTAATTATTTGCCGCCGCCAATCAGCTGCTGTTCGCAGCGGGCGGCTTGTTCGAGTGTCACTTCTAGCAAGATGGTGGCATCGGCAATGGCTGGCTGCTTGAACACTTTCTCGATGGGCGCTTCGTCCACGGTAGTCTGCAGGACCTCGATGGCCTTTTTTTCGGCGTCCTCTTGCTGTCGGCGTTTCTGGCCCGCGATGCGCGACTGTGCCTCGTTGACTTTGCCCAAGGCCAGCGCCAAGGTCGGGTCAAAAAAAGCCAGGTGTTGCATTTTTTTCTCTCCTTGTTTTTGCAGCCAGTCAGTTTATTTCTTTTTTCATTGAGTGCCCCTGAACGCATGCGCGATCTGGTCCGCGCCGAGGACGCTCTTGAGACCGGACAATGCCTCCCGTATTTCTTCGTTGTCTTTTTGCTGGATAGCATTCTCGAGTTTCTGGGCCCTCTCTTGCTGGAAATCAGTGAGGTTGTTAGGCAGGGCACGCAGAATCCACAGTGCCGCGTCTGCAGCAGTGGCATTGGTGCCGAGAAGTTCACCGACATTGCCGTACTTAAATTCTTGCGCCAATTGTTGCTTGCCGTCATCTGACCACTCGATTTGTGGAGGTAAGTGGCTCGTGTCGCTGGTCACGGCGTATGACAGGAGGTTTTTCACCGTGCCCGTTGTCATGTCTGCTCCTGTCAGCAAAAGCTTGCCGGTGCCTTCTGTCAGGCCACCTAAGCCGTCTATGAGTTTTACTCCTGCGCCCCCTAGCAGCTTGCCTCCTTCGCTTGCTACGCTGCCCACGCCCGTCGCCAAGCTGCCTATACCACCCCCAAGGCCTGGCGCAGCGCTGTTGGCTGCGCTGCCGATCGTAGTGCCGACCACGTCAGCAGAGCCGCCAACAAGAGCGCCGATCAAGCTGCCGACCCCTCCACCGACGGCCGCGATCGTGCCCAGCGCATTGGCGACCTTGGTGGCGCCGAGCGCCTTTCCGACCTTGATAGTCAGGACCTGTTGCCTGTGTTTGGCCAGCTCTTTCTTTTTTTCTGCCACTTGTTGTTTGGACATTATCCCCCTTTGTTTCGCCTCCGCTAACTTGCTCTCGGCCGCGTCAATCTGGGCAAGCATCGCACTCTTGGTCTCCTGTAGCTTGACGGCATTGGCCTTCGTGGCAACTTTGCTCTTGAGTTCGCTCATTTCCTTGGCGTCCTGTGTTGCCTTTGCCGTCAATTTGTCCAGATTTGCGATTTCCTCCTCGGCCTTTTCTCGCTGGACCTTGGCCTCTGCCTCTTGCTTGGCGGCCTGGGTAGTGGTTTCCAACAAGTCTCCCTCGGTGTCCAGCTTCTCCTTGGCGGACTCGTTGAGTTTCTTATTGGCTTCCACTTTCTTGGCCTCCGCTTCAGCCAACTCCTTTTGTTGCTCTGCCTTCTTGAGTGTGGCGTTGGTCTCTGCGTTTAACTTGGCCACCTCATATTCATGTTTTTCGTCCTCGTACAGCTCGGTGGCCTGGTGCATCGCCACTGCCACGTCGATTGGGTCGGGGCTGGAGTCGTTGAGTGCTACTTGCAGCCGGGAGAGAGCAAGGTTGAGTGCCGGGCTAGGAACCAGAACGCCGGCCGTGGGCTCGAGCAGCTTGTCCTTCCATTTGGTAAACGGGTCCGACCCGCCCAGCAGGTTTGCAAAAAATGAGCCGATGTGCGTGTCCTTGGTAGCCTGAAGGAGAGCAGCCGCGTCGGTCCTGGTTTGTGGCGTAACGTGCGGCGGCATGCTCTTGTGCGGCTTTGTGGCGGCAGACGCGGGCTTCTTGGCGGGAGGAGGGGGCGGCTCGTCTTCTTCCTGACCCTCTTCCACTTGGCCGTCCTCGCTCTCTTTTGGACCCTCGTCATTCGTCTCCACTGCCTTTGGAGGCTCCTTGTCCTCTTCCTTCGTCTCTGTGGCCTTTTTCGGCTCTTCTTTGTCCTCCTCCGCCTTCTCGGGCTCGTGCTCTTCCTCCTCAGTCACCCCTGATTCGTCTTCCTCTCCTCCCTCCTCGTCTTCTTCCATCTTCTCTGGCTCGTCGGCCTTCGGCCCCTCTTCCGTCTCCTCCGTCTTCTCCTTGTCGTGTTCTGTGGCCTTCGGCCCCTCTTCCTTCTCTTTTGTTTCTGCGGCCTTCGGCTCCTCTTCCTTCTTCTTTTGTTCTACAGCCTTCGGCCCCTTCGCTTCTTCTGTCTTTGCGGGCACTGCGATTGCCGGCGCCGCCTCCGCCGGCTCCAGCAGCTGCATGGCCGCGCCGAGGTTAGGATTTGCGTAGTGCATGAGGCCGCGGGCCTTGGCAGAGACTGCCACGGGGCCCTGGTTTTCCGGTCGCTTGAGCCGCTTTGGCATAGGCGATTCATCCAGCCAGGCCGGCCTCTTGTGAGAATTGTCCGCTACTACCGGCCGGGTGCTGATCCACGGACAGTTTGGGGCAAACATCAGTATTTGTTTAATGATCGTCAGGAAAAAAAATCATTTGAGCCCCTCTTCTATGATCTTCTTCCTGGCCACCAGCCTGGCCTTTTTCTTTCTTATGGCTTCTGTCTCGTCCGACTTGCCGTGAAGGTCTTCCTCTTTCTTAATCAGCGCCTCGAGCTCGGTTATCGCTTCGCCCAGCTTGTGTGACCAGGCCCTCAGTTTCTCTTCTTGTTTGGGAGTCTTGTTCGCTTGGTACGCTGCTACTTGGTGTATAGCTTCTTGTGTCTTCAGGTCGGCTTTCTTGAGCGCAGCACCCTTCTTGATCAGGTCAAAACCCATGGGCTTCTCGGCCTTTTCTTTCTCTTCGGCTGCCTTTTTAGCGGCCGCGTGCGCCGCTGTGTCGACTTTCTTAAGCTTGCCGCCCGCCTTGACGGCTTGATTAATCGCGTCTCGTGGGTCTGTCGGCGCCGCTTTTTGTGTCTTTTGGTCGACTTTCTTGAGCTTCTTGCCGGCCTTGATGGACTGCATCAGCGCCTCTGTCGGGTCCGAAGCCGCCTTGATAGTTTCTTTTCTCCATTCCTTGTACGCCTCCTTAAACTGCCTGGAATATTCCTCTTTTGTTATGACTCCGTCGTCTCGTTTCTGGCGCAGCTCTTCGTACTTAGCATGCATCGCGTTTGTCGCCTTTTCTTTTTTCAGCTCTTCGATTGGGCAGCCAGACATTTTGGACGCCAGCTCCCAGAGCTTCTGTTCCGAGTCGATTGAGTCCAGCGTCGATGCACCTGCTGCAGCTTTCGTGCCTGCCTTCGCACCCGTGTCGGCCGGCAGCGGCGGGGCGGCGGGGATTGACGGACCCGCGCCGGTCGCCGGCAGCGGCGGGGCGGTGGGGATTGACGGGCCTGCGCCGGTCGCCGAAAGCGGCGGGGCGGTGGGGATTGGTGAGCCAGTGCTGGCGGCAGGCGCGACCGCATCCAGCACGGCCGAGAGCTGCGGGTTGGCATATTTCATGATTTCCCTGGTCTTGGTCGCCATCTCGACCGACCCGCCGCCCACAAAGCCAGTGCGCTGCTTCTTGAAGGAAACAGGCGCATCGCTGGTAAAAGCGCGGCCGGCGTGCCTCTTGCGCCAGGGCTTCATGTTTCCTTCTGTTCAAAATCTGTGCAACGAAAATTAAAAAAATCTCACTTGCCCTTCTTAACAGTGTCCGCTGGCTTCTTCTTCTTCTTCGTTTTTTGGGGCTTCTTGGCAGACAGCGCGGCCTCCACTGCCGCCCTGGCTGGTTCGGCCTGGTTGACTAGCAAGCGAGTCCTGTCACTCAAGAACAGTGGCATATCTTTTTTTTTAATATTCAGAGAGAAGTTTTAAAAAAAATGATACAGCAGCAGCAGGCCGCGGAAGGCCCGGTCGAACGGCTGTCGGAACCGGAACAGCAGCTCGGCGAGAAGACAATCGAGGAAAAGATACTGGACTATGTCGACAAGCAGAAAGACAAAAGCAAGAAGAAGAAGAAGCAGCAGCAGCCGGCAGAGCAGCTGCAGCCGACCGAGTTCAGGCGGAACATCGAAGTCTTCTACCCGCGCGAGAAGGGGGCGGGGCAGCTGTTCGTGCTAGTCGGCAAGTCGGTACAACGAATAACTAGCACATTCATAAAATATTAAAGTTTCTCTTTTTTTCGATAAAATATTGTGCAGTATGTAATATAATGATGTAAGTAAAAGATGTCGCAATATATATAACTCAGTAACCGTCGTCGCAATCTACTGTGAAACGCGGCAAGACCCATTTCCTGAAATGGCTCTTGTACAGCCTGTGCGCACGCAAGAAAGACCCTTCCAGTATGGCCTGGTCATGGTTCGCACAAAGTTCAAGAACAGTTTTTCTTTTCATTTTGCGAGCGAGCAGCACTGCAAGATCTACGAAGGGTTCAGGATGGACATTTTGCAGAACTACGTGGAAAACCTCAAGAAGCGCTACCTCGAGAACAAGTACCTCGAGCCGAGCTTCATCGTGTTTGATGACTTGGTCGGGATCATAGACAGTACCGATAGATGGATGCAGAACTTTTTTGGTACATACCGCCACTATAACATCACGATCTTCATCGCGGTGCAGTACTTAACGGGCCGGAACTCGGTATCTCCCATCATCCGGGAACAGACCAGTCATTGCATCATGTTCAACTCGAAAGTGCAGCGGACCCTCACCAACCTGTGGGAAAACTACGGCCAGCTCTTTCCCCAAAAAGGAGTTCTTGGCTCACTTTGCCCAATGCACGGATGAGCGCAACGTGGGGACGCGGCATGCTGCAATGATTTACCACGAGCATTTAGACAGGCTGGAGTTAAACTATAAGTCCTGGCTCGCTCCAGCTTCGTTACCAGATGGCGAAGTCATCCTCAGAGGGCCGGACCCGCCCAAGCCGCCGACCGTGCGGACA